>JAOXYB010023469.1:0-16526 GCA_028565635.1 Phoronis ovalis | reverse complement strand
TATAGAAAAACTTTATTACCATTAATATATCAATCATTCCTAAATGCATGTTTATTTTATAATAAACGTATTGTTATTATTCGCAGACATATAATTTATAGTTTATGCGCGAATTGTAAAAATAACACTAAAATACTTTTTACAGAATATTTCTAATTCTGAACATATCCATATTCGAGGTAAATGGAACGATCTAACCTTGTAGCTTAAATAGGACTCCTTTTGGCACTAAAATGTTTTAACAAGTAAAATAAAGTAGAAAGTTTTCATTAGAATTTTGCTGTTGTATTCTATCTACAATTGTAACTGTAATGTAACCAGAACAACCAATTGCAAGTGAGTATGTTTTCTTTGCGGCTTTATATACCATACCGGCCAACATATGTTTACAAGCTTATACAGACTCGTCTGAAAAACAGCTGCTACGGGTGTTTCTGTTTACTTAAATTTAATAAATGAAAAACACCGATTTAGGTTTTTTGTGAACTAGATATAAATTGAAGCCAGCTTAGTAGAGTGCTAAACTGGTTAAATTTTTTTTTAAAATTTCATATGGAAATATTTTCGGTTTTCCGAAGCTAATTTTTATGCTAATCTGAGTAATAAGTTCACACCTAAACCAGCCGTGTTACCTTATAGTAATCTGCTGTTACATGGACTGTTCTGTAATTGTCAATTACACACGGTTATTTGAACGGTTGTCCGGAGATAAAGGAAAACCTGTAAGAATTATATTAAACAAATAAGAAATAATATTCTTGATTGGTCACTATATAGACTTTTCTTTGAACATCAAGATAAGTAGTATTGAACAGTAATTGCCCTCTTTCATATGGATGGAAAAATCGATTTTCACATCTTCTGTCTGTTTCTTATTTAACATTTTGCATTATATCTACTTGAGTTTCGTATTATCAACTCTCTTAAAACATAAAGTAAAAAAGCTATTTCTTATTCAACAATTTTCTTTTGTAGATTAGCACCACTCTTGGACAACGCTCCATTGACAGTTACTTGGTTTACATTTCAAGGGTTTGAAAATTCCGTTTGTGGATTGTCTGTTTTAAAATGTTATACATCGATTACCGACTAATCAAATATAGTCATTGTGAGCCTTGGTGGCGTAGATTGTAGTAACATTAAATTCTTGCTGCCCATTTTAAACAAGTATACATTGTTTGTCAATAGAGTGACAAAGAAATGAATAAATAATGGCAAAAATACCATTTTTTCATGTTCGTCTATTGTCACAGTTCTAATGATATTTGTGGGACATAATACCTATTTACGTTTCTTTGTAAAAATATTTTATAATTCCAACACTTTTGTACATTAATAATATGTTTTATCAACTGCCTTGAAGCACAAACTGAAAAAAGTATGAACACAATAAAACCAGTTCTAGAGTTCCCTTTCTGCTTCATTTTGTGCTTAGAACAACTGACTGTATATACTGCGTTATAAACAGGAAACAGGCAGATAATTTTCAGCGCGTTTACTAGTTTTATTTAACATACAAAAATAAAACTTTGGCTAGATGAAACAAATACCGCCTTCTTTTAAATTTTGTATAAACGGTCAAATTAATCTTCAGCAACCGAAGTCCGTGAGAACTCCACGAGAAAAAACAGCTGCAGAACCTGATGCCAAAAACAAATGTCTCGACTAATGGCGCTTTTTTACTAAAACAGTAGATGACGCCCGTGTCAGGCTCTTTTTATAGGAACATAGCTGACTAGTAGTGAAATCTATGGAATAGCTAAATCCATCTGACAAATGTTCATTCTTACCATCATACTTTTTACTTGCATTTTATATTTAGGGTTGCTACTATATAATGGTGTCTCAGAATAGAATAATTATACTATTCCATAGGTATCAACACTCTGTCAAAGCCAATCCATTTAAATACTGCGTGATACGTACATTAAATGCTGCCAATTGGGAAGACGCAGCGTCACGACGATGCTTATGATTCAATAAACTTAAGTTAAAAGTAACACAATTGTCTTGCCAAAAAGAAAATCTTTAATAACAGTCAAATCTTGACATGAAATCACCATTTGCATGAAATACATGTATAATTCAATAGTAAAGTCGTATATATATATCCCTAGTCCATTGTAAATAACACACTTTACACCAGTCTTGTGATAGAAAAAAATAGTCTAATTATTAGGCAACATGAATAACGTTATAAAAATGATATAGCGTGTATTCGCTACGTTAGAAAGCTACCACTCAGGTTACCATAAAATGCAGATCCGCTATAATTATATTACATGCGTGTTTCCATGCTATTTTCAACATGACCGTTATGACAACCAAGATCCCTTTCTGCCAGAATGATATCAACCTCAGTATCTTTGCCATAACATCGGAGATCCGATTCAAGAGGCAAGTTAGCGTCTGTTATAGCACCACCGTGACCTCCAAGTTCTGCTTCAAGAAGCATACTACCGTCTATTGCAACACCGTCATTACATCCAAGGTGCGCTTCAGAAAGCATGATAGCTTTTGTTTTAACATCGCCACTACTTCCAAAATCGACTTTAGCCACATCACAAGTAGGCTCGTGAAGAATATTATCATTCCTAGTAATAACATAACGATATCCACTATCTGCTTCTGGAAACATGTTATCGTCTGTTATATCACGGTCTTGTTGACTAAATAGTTCCGGTTCAGGTGACATATTATCGCTTACAGTTACATCGCTATGACAACTACGAACCGTGTCTGGAATATTTCCAATGGCGTATTGATCAGAATCAGAATCATCGTTTTGACAATCAAGATCAAGATAATCAAGTTGCAAGCTAAGATACTTATCAAGATTTTCCACAATCTGCTTAAATTTTGGTCGATCCGTAGGGACCGTTCGCCAACAACTCTGCAATATTTCGTTGCTGCAAAAGATACACATATATTAGTCACTTGAAGTTAGCAACATTTCAATGTAAAATGAAATTGCTATGCGATTTATAATAGTTGCTTAATACTATTAGAAACAGTTTGTGTTATTTTAACTTAAGATTGTTTCTATATTAATCATTTTGTCAGTGTTAGTGTCACGGCACCGTGGCATGATTTTCTTCTATCCCAAAAATCATACATCTAACTAAAAATTGCGCGATCTTGCCACCAACTATGCTATTGTTCTTTTGGAATTTTTGTTTATGGTTTTGAGTTTACTGCCTAACTTAGGTTCAGTACAATAATTGAACTTTTTTTTCAAAGTATTGGCTTTTTAAACATTTAATCTCATTCTTTATTTCTGACGAAGTAAGCGGATCACATAATGTTAAAAATAACATAATGGAAACTTTAAAAGATCAAATAGGTTTTCAATAACCACATTTCACAAGATTTAATACAATGTGAACCTAATTGTAACACTATTTATCATCAGCAAAAGCTATTAATATTGAATTAGTGATAAATTATACATGTTAGGGTTTGTGATAAATTATACATGTTAGGGTTTGTATTTTCGATTTAAATTACAAATTAGTTCAGCATGCGTGTACTATATTTTCACTGCTTGATGCTTACATTTCACCTGGACATTTATTCGGTTGATCCAGTCTCCGCCCTGACAATACATATTCCAGTACGTCACAATTGCTCAGGCTTGGATAGGGTGTTGTTGCTAAAGTTAAAATTTCCCACAGTGTCACACCATAGGACCACTAAAAATATAAGAGGAATTCTTCCCTGTTCCTATATGTTTACATGTACTATATATGTGAAATATAAACAAGTTGGAAAAAGAACAGTTGTGTCATTTTACAACAGGTACACGTCCTGCGGGAGCGTGGTAGAGTTGGGCATCAAGTCGTCCGTGTTTTCAGTTAAGTTTCTATTGAAAAAGAAGCAGATTTAATTTTAAAGTAAAATTGGCACAGCACGTTATTGAAACGATTTAAAAGGGAATCACAAGCAGCTCTCTCTTCATCACAGGGGACTGGTGCCCAAAAAATATAAAACGTATAAAAATACGAAATGAATTAAATAAATATATTTACATTGCTGACATTCACACTTATCACCAAATGGTCAAAAATCCCCAAAACACTGCACAAATGACAAACAAACTCAATTCTCGTGTCACCCCTTGATACTATTAATATATATAGTACGAGCCGCCTCGGAGCCAGGAGCTATAACGATCATTTATATGAGTTTTTATATTGGCATTTTTGCAGGATTTTTGACCATTTGGTGATAAGTGCGAATGACAGGAGTAGAAATATATTTATTTCATTCATGTCATATTTTTTCTTCGTTTTATAGTTTGTGGGCACCAGTCCCCTGTGCTCTTCAGAGGGGTGCGTAGCGATAAACCGACATCCCATTAGTACGACCCGGAGTCCGACATCCCACTTCTCTCACAGCCTACTAGTCCGACATGCATCTCACTAGTCCGACAGCTGTTTGAGCTCCAGACCCGTCATCACTAACTGCTTTAACATTTATGTTCAAAACAGACCTCTTGCGGACATCTGCAATGTTTCGAATGAGTTCTGCGTTACATCTTAATCTCGACACATCTGTGTGCACGCTTGCATGACACATGGCCAGCGGAGATCTTTTAACTAGTACTTTGCGATGACAGAAGTATTGTATGTTCTATACGAAATCGCGAAATGTAATACCTTATATGCTCAGGTACTGCTAAGAACTGGTAAACGCGATGCAGCATAATAAGCAGCTTTAAAACCTCTACCTGTACCCAATGGGCTATATTTTTGTAAAACACATTTAATTTGTTTATTTAGCATTAACTGTCAGGTATGATTTTAGTCACACTTGCGTGTTGGTGCGCTTTTTTATTAAATAATAATACACTGTATGGTGTAAGAAGAACATATCCGCTCAGAAAAACTACAAGCTAGACAAACAAAAGTCGTTATAAATGCAACAGTATAATGCTAACAGTTAGGTCGTCGGCATGGCACTGAGTTAACTACACTTTTCCTTGCAATGATGACTACACTGTTTATCGTCTGTGCGGTTGAATTTTTACTTTACTAGTTTAAAATTATATCGATTTGTTCTTGAAAATCATTGGATCTGAAAGTAGCAAAAATATGAATTCAATATTCCAGAGGTTTTTGATCAGTTATGATAACGCAAGAATATAGTCAAAAAGGGTTCACTTTTATTTGATTGCATTGATTGTTCGAACTTGTAACTGTATCTGATGATTAATCTTAAACTGTGTTTAGCAAAACGTCTCAGTCGCAAATTGCTTGTTTCGAATAAAATGTATAGAGCATGGAAACTGGCCAGTTTAATGTAGTAATTGCTGTTTCTCGCATTTAAAATGGCAAGTATTTGTTTTCTATTCTCTATGTAACATTTTATGAATGTCAGTAAAAAAACATAACGTATTTCGAGTCTAACTGAGATCGATGTCGGGACTAATAAGATGTCGATCGACTAACTGGGATGTCGGCTTATCGAGCGAATCCCCTTCAGAGAGCTAACTCCAAGTACAAACTAAATGCTGGTTTTACTAATGTATAAAATATTACACACCTAGAACATCGTATAACTCTCTGGTTTTACTAATATCTGGTACCATGGCAGTTACATTATTGACTTTAAACATGTACATATGTATCGATAGCATGCACAACTAATTTACTGGGTGACACAATCTTTAACGCCTTAGAGATAAGCAGCATTTGAGATCAAGAACCTACATATGTCAACAATGCTAAATTTAACCACACAAACAGTTATATGTTAAGCACAAGAAACTTTTCCTGATGTACTGACTTGTGATTATTATTTAGATTTAGTGTTGGTGGCTCTGTGACAGTTTCAGTGGATTGCTATACCGACCTAGTTAATATGTGTTAACTCTTGTAAAATGTCCTTACCACATCGCTGTGCGTTGTAAACACTCGATCCTTTAGACTTTCTATTGCCATCCATTTGATTGGTAGTAAGCCATGTTTATCTTGCTTATAGAAGTTTTCACTGTATACATCTCTTGCCAATCCAAAGTCTGCAACCTTCACTATAAACTGTTTATTGACCCTGTTTTATACAAAGGTACGTACGTGGTATATTACATTAATATTTTTGAAGAGATTGATTTTAAACTTAGTAAAGCAAAGAAAAACACAATGGGAACACAATGCGAAAACACATATATAAATCGAAATAAATGGTGGTTACTATAAGAAATGAGAACTTAATCTGTTCAAACAGATACCTTACAGATTAGATTAATAATCTGTTCTCAAATTACTACAGATTAGTAGTCTGTTCCCAGTTTACTAACCTGTGGGAAATGGTTAGCTAATATTAGTTAGTAACATGTGGTAACATATTAGATATTTTAGTTATTTCTGGGAACATATAAGTTAATATGGATCATATTAGAAAAATGATCATGTCTTAATAATTACATGCAATTCCTTGTTGCCAAATCCCTATGAACAAATTTTAGACTCTCTAAGTATTCCATGCCTTTAGCAATTTGAAGCGCAAATCCCAGCAGTTCTGAGACACTAGGTATCTAAAATAATGAATTACGCAAGCGTTAGTTAAATGCCAATAGTACACAATCAGTTAGACTAGTTATTTCAATGGAAGGAAAACGATTTTGCGAAAGCATTGGGTGGCGTAGAGTCGCAAACGTAATAGAGCTTTTATAGTTGTGGCTATTGCAAATAAATAAGCAGGTCTGCGTGTATTTACACAATATATTCAATCAAAAACACGGATTTAGGGTTTTCATTAGCTAGCCGTTCAATGTATCGATTATGTAGGCAAATTACAGGAGGAACAATGCTCGGGATAGTGTTATTCCGCAAGGAAACAAACATTTTTTATTTTCTTACGTAGGGATGCATTCTTTATTTCTGGATATCCAGAAAATTTGACTAGTAGTTTCACCTACACAATATTTAGAAAAACACCATATTGCGTACTAACTTGCGATATAAGCTTTTCATTGTTTCGAATGTTTCTCAAATATGATTGTAGGTTTCCGTGCTCCATATAGGGCATTAATATCATAGGATGACCAGTGTCCACATTTACACACACTCCAATGATGGACATGATATGCCGATGCTTAAACTCGACCATAACCAGAGCTTCTTTAACAAACTGGACAATGTCCACAAAATTGCAGCCTTCTATAAAAATATTATTAAGATTGGAAAACAACATTTGGTCAGTTCTATTATAATTGCGGGATAGTTTATGCCTCGATTGTTTTTTGAACAAGTATCACATAATGTTTTGTTACTGAATTAGTGTTTTGTTAATTGACTGTCAAGTGTTGTTTATTGCATCTCTAACATCAGATACTGTCCTAGATGGACCCTAATGATTTCAGATTACACTCCTCTTAGCTTATCCGAGTAAAGACACAATGCTCTAGTTACGAACCATACCGGATTTACACCCGGGGGGCTAACTTGAAAAAAAAGTCGGGTACCCATGCTCGTCCGTAGGGTGCAAAATAAGCCCCTAAACGGGAATGGAGGATCAAAATGCCACCCCTAACCGGAGGTTTTTGCTCAAAAAGGTACCCCTAAACGGGAAGTTTTCTCTGAAAAATTAACAACCAAAAAAACAGATCACCAAAAAAATGCTCGCTGCTCACACTGAAAAAAGGATCCCTAAACGGGATATGTAGGTGAAAATCAACCCCTAAACGGGAAGTTACATTTGCCAAAAAAAAAACCTAAATGTGGTTCCCGGGAATCCTTTTCCCCGTTTTTTCGGACAAGCATGCGTACCTGACTTTTTTCAAGTGAGCCTCCCGGGAATTTACATTTCCACAGAGGAGTGTGTTTACTCCCAAATCTTAAATAAATGATCAACCTAAGATATGGTATGTAAATAGCTAATATGGAGCAAATAAATCAAAAATTGCAGTCACACTGAATGCGTTCTTATATTGTGTTGCTAAATAACTTCAGCAATGTTTGGATTGGCTGCACGAAGACCCTCTCTGCTATGATCCTTACCCTAGAGCTTGTCTGTACACGACGACATGAACAGTTAACGGGGCAATATATGATATTACGCGACTCTTACCTTTCAAAGTTTTAACAGCAACTGTTTTTATCCTAGGGGACATCCTTTCAGTTTTGTATTCACCACGAAAAACATAACCAAATGCCCCTACAAATGTTTCCACTTCGTAATTTTTACTTTATTAAAACACAATGAGTTGCTCTTACTATACCGTCGGCATACAAGGTACAATCGCGCGGTGTTGATGATTTTGTGCAGGTTATTTATGCAGGCAATGTATACTCGAACTCGTTTAAACAATGACAAATAATCACAGTGGGTATATTTATATACTGCATCTACTAAAAGTAATTTACATTCAATCAATATATATAACACTTGTCACCCGAAATAAAAGTTCTATCTATGTACGATATACGTGATTTGTCTCTTAAACATGTTCAGAACTTGTCACAGCTATAAAACGATTTTCATTAAATATTACGTTATTATTATTTTAAACATATCAATTAGTTGCCTTTCTCTAACTTTACAATATAAACTAATTGCTAACATTATTTCATTGGATAAATAATTTTAAACCCGTACCTTGTCCTAGTTTATCCTTCAATTGTAGCAGTGTGACATCTTTCAACAAGGGAGATAACCTGATCTGTAGTTCCTGGTCCAGAATGATCGTTAAACAAGTACCTAGCGATGCTTCAGTAGAAGCAAAATAGTGAACTTTAAATTCGAGTGTAATGTGACTTGTATCATAAGTCATCCAATGTTTTATTAGATAAAATTGTAAGCCAATATCTACATTCTAATGGTCTGAGACTTTTACAAGCAAGCTAATTCAACATTAGAATATCTTCATCAGACACTGGCAGCTACACTAGCATATATACTTGTTAGAATATTCTTGTTAGCTACGGAGAATAAAATAAGCTTAAGCAAAATTAAATAATTAAAAGAGTTAAGATACATAGAAGTGTAAGTGGCTTACGATTACATGTGAGGGCCTCTTCACTTTGCGACGTTTGATGGCGTCGACGACAAAAAACAATAATCACAGCGGAAGAAATCATGATTAGAAGTACAGCAGACACCACTCCTGCCACAATCGGAGTTTGAACATCTAAAAGCAAAATTATTTTTATCTCTTGCGAAAGAGAACAACACTACGTTTTTTTGAATAGGAGATGTGATGTAACCCTTTCTTTGGTTTCCTTACCTTACACTACACCCCAACTTATACTTTATATTTTGAACGGATACTTCACAGTCACGATTTGTGTTATCCGGTTAATAGTGTATTTGAAGGGCGATATGAACATTTAAAGATAAATCGTTCTTATGACGGTGATAGCAAAAACTAAAGAGACAAATGTTCTTTTCTTTACCGAAAGTTTCCGAAAATTAAATCCTCTCATAAAATCACTCCTGGGCAAATTTTCGGTAATAATGTTATTTGCCTAAAGTCGTCCAGGGTCTGTTTCGGAAAATTATTATTAATAAAATCTCGAAAGCAAAATTGCCATTAAATTTTAAAATCCAAGTTTAATTTCAATAGATAAAATTCGACTAAATCACAGATAAAAACTTGCCATTAATTCCAGAGTCAGCAGATGGTGACATGACCATGGTATTCTGAGTGGTATTGTCTGGAATAAGAATAGCATTATTTTTTATTATAATTTATGATTGATTTGTGAACAGGTAGAAAAATTAATGTTAAATCATTTTAGGAAAACAGAAAGTTTTGCTAAAGTGTACTGGTCAAGCACGAAAGGTCTCCAGATACAAAGAGATGCATATTTTTATTTCAACCTATGTCTTAGTAATTAAAACAAAAAGATACGTGTTAAATTATTTACATTTCTAAAAGTTAATTCTAAATTTACAAATCATTAGGTTACATAGCTTCAATTCGGTCATACGGCTTGAATAAACATTTTTTTTTTTGGAAAATGTGTTTTTCGAAACATTGCATACATGAGCTATACGTATAATATTTGTACAGATGTTTTAAATTGTGCATTGCTAAAAGTTATAAATTTAAAAATTTAGTGGGCAAATCAAACCCAATAAAATCTTGACAGTTAAATTTTGATCAAATCATAACTTTTAAAGAAAGCACCTTTTTTAGAACACTGTTTTGTAGGCCTGTAATTGTAATTTGAAATATTCGAGAAACACAGTTTATTCCCAAACTGTACACTTATCACCAGACCATAAACAGTGTTTTGCCTTTTGCTTTTGGGTTGATTAACTGAACTTTTACATGCCTGTTCATATTGACTATAACATTACTAAAGGCCTTACTGTCAAGGAACAATCCTTATTGTTTCTCAAGTTCTTAAGTCATTAAGTCCGATCCCAGTTCAGTTTTGAAATATTAAATTCAACTTAAAAAAGGCAAACATACTTGCCTTCAGTCCCAGAGTCAATTGGCTGTGAGCTGACCGATGGTTTCCCAGTGGTATAGACTGAAATAAGAGTAGCAATATTATAGTCATTTTATCCATTTTTATTATATCCTTTATAATTGATTTATTAACATCATTTTAAGAAGTCGAGACTTATTTTTGTTTTGCTGAACCTGTGATGAGTTTTCAAATCGTAATGTGCTTACTCCTGTTTATAATGTATCAAGCAATATAGGATAATTTAGGTAGCGTGTGCATCCTTAAAATGTTTTCAGAATTGCAGTTTTTTTTTCGTAGAATGGCATCATTGTGCAAGAGAGGTCAGGTTTAGCTTGGTTGCATCCAAAAAAATGAAATGGTTAATGGCACAAATAGTGCCTCATGAATTTAAGAAGGTTCTATGAAGTTCTATGAAGTTCTATGAAGTTGATCAGCTTTTTAGTTGAGTTTCTTGATCGTACAGTGCTACCTAAAATCCTTTAAGATATCAGTTTATATTGTGCGAGTTTGTTGTGAAATTTAGGGACCAATGAGCAAAAATGTCCATGACAGGATTGTGCCAAATTACTCGCTCTAAAGACAATATGGACGATTTTAATAATATTCTGTACTACGTGATATGATCGTCATCTTACGTGTTTGGCATTCTGCAGAGTAGAGTTCCCATCTTGTAGAAATATGACCGACCCAGCTGGTGGGTAGTAGGCGTACGTATCGGGCATAAAAAGGTTGATTCATCAGGTTAGTCACAATCCTATCACGATTGACATTTCCACCAAACACTCTAATAAAAATACAACACAAGAACTGAGCATTGTTGCTACAGAAATGTGTTAAATACGTGTGAAATGTGTTGAAATATAAACTAAAACGTATTCATAAAACCAAGCAGCAAATAAAGCCTTCAAGTAAACGTTCCTTGCCTGCTTGTATCATTGTTTAGTGTCTCCGTTCAACAACTCGGTGATATAAAAGTGTGAATAGGAAGAGGACTTTATAGTATTAAAAGTTATAATTCCTTCGTTTCACCTAGTATTAGACTTCACAAAACCTTTAAATCGGGTAAAACAAGTTAACATCTATTAGCGCTGTCTAAGTGCATACTATTACTTATTTATTTGTTCTTAAAAAGGTGTTTTTGTCAAGTTATAGAATATTCAAGTAAACAATGCCGCAAATTACTTTAGTTGATTTCATTACAGGTCAGTATGTTCACCAGTTAAAAACGCTTTTTCTTACCTGACAGATCCCTGTTCCGTGTAGTATGTCCATGACTGGCCATCATTACCATAGGCTAATGTATATGAAGTTAACCACTGATCCTCATCATGTCTTCCTTGTGTAGCAACAGCTACAACTTGTGAGTTTCTACTACCCAAATCAATCTGAAATCACAATGGTGTAATTTTTATCTTCACAGTGACGTGGCCCTACAAATGCATCGATCTCCTCTGAAAGAGAAATAAACGACTGCCGATATATCTTTTTCCTGCAACGTAGGTTCCGCAATATGTTAATTATTAAAAAAAGAATTGTAGGCTAATGTTAAAACATATAAAACTAGCCTTGTTCCATCACCAGCTGGACAGTAGCCTGTCAAATAATTGCTTTTTAATGCCCACTATTATACATTATTTCTATTTCCATAGCTTTCGAATGAAATTAATAATAATAGTGAAATTATTGTCAATAATTAACATCATACATGCAGGTACATATATTTCTCAGACACGTGTAGCCGTATCCGTTGGGCGATTGATAAGCCTTTACTACCAACGAAGTCTATGAACCTATTTTTTAAGACCTACTTGTATCCACTGAAGCCTATTGTTTGTCGCTGCGGACCATGCGCTAGTGTTGCTTGTATGAGATCTAGCAAATGCATGGAGGCGAGAATTTGCAGGTGAATGGTCACTAATAGGGAAAGAGGACGCTAATATGTTTGCATCATCCGCCGAGTTCACGTAGGGAAAAAGAAGTGCACCAGCTTTAGAACAAACTGTCAAAGAAATCAAAGGACAAGGGACTTGAAAAGTTTGAAAAAGTAGCCCATAATAGCAGCTGTTATAGCTAGATGTTAAACGAAAGTAGGTAAATTTGTAATTGCACCAATGCTTCAACTATGCATTCAATGTTTTAACTCAGTTTTGCTTTGTTCAATTTACTGCACACATTTAATACTAATTATTACAACATATAAGTTCATCAGGCGGCTATATTTTATCAACTATACATTATCACTCTAAATGTTTTTAAAATTAGCACTTTATGCAAAAAAGTACCTTGACAGTGGGAATAGCCAAGCAAATTTTAGATTTATGATTATTAATAAATAAACAGAAAGTCGTGGCTACACAAAACTGTTAACGATGTGCAGGCTTAAAGCTTACAGTCGTGGCTGCATAAAACTGTTAACGATTTGCAGAAATAATCGTGTCATGTTAATAACGTCGGCATCTGTTTTGTTCACTGAATTATAAATGCTTTACTTACGTTTTACTTCACATCCAGACGGACCATACATTTCCCACCGTAATGAGATATGACCATACCAGGTGACAGGCAGAAGTCTTACGTAGCGGGCGTTGATTGATGACTCAAAGTTGTGCCTTACAACGGTGTTACTATCAAAGTTCCCAGTAAAAACGCTACCACTGAAGACATCTTCGTACAAGTACCAGTTCTGAGAATCATAACTATAACGTATTTTGTAAGCCGTTATCCATTCCTGGTGGTCTTCTGCGCCTTGTGTAGCAATACTGGAAACGGTCTTGTTTTTTCCCAAATCCATCTGAAGTGAAATATTGCCGCGGGCTTGCATAACTTAAAAATACAGCTTTGAATAGAGTTCTGTATATGTTTTAGGTTTGTGGTCTAACTATTTCGCTCACAAGACAAAATAAACTGTCGAGTATATGGCCTATAGTTACATGTAACTTGTGTTTCACGTATTACGGTTTTTAGAAATGTTAGCGGGACATTGCCAGAGACAAAGGGAAATCGTGCACTAGTACCGTTGTTACTATTCATCGTTCCCCAAAATGAATTACTTTCCCTATATTAATATCATGCCACAGATTAGAGGATTAGGTTTCAAAAACTCTATACATGTATTTAGTACAAGGATCACCGTCAACCTAGAGGTAACAGTGATTGAACAGTATGTTGTAAGACTTTCAAACCTGGATCCACTGATGTGCATCATTAGTCTGTGCCGCCCAGTGTTCACTATACCAGCCTGCCTTAGCATGATGAAGACGAGAGTTCTTGTAGGACTGGTATTCATTATAGTCGCTGGAAGACCACAGACCTTTACCGTCTGCCCTATGAATGTAAGCCGTACCTGCACAAGCTGTAATTGTTTGAGGATCGATTCAGGCGAGTTATGTTTAAAAAGTGTAAACTAACGCTAGTTTAAAAAGCCTATTCACTCAAATCATGTGGTAACAGAATCGCTATCGCGTAGGCACACAAACATGTGGTAATGTTGTATACGTATAGTATTTGTAGTATAGGTAATATTCGTAGTATATGTAGCAGATGTAGTATATATATATATATATATATGTAGTGTACGTAGTATGCGTAGTTTATGTAGTGTATGTAGTACATGTAGTATAAGTCGTATATGTAGCGGTCTTTAAACAACTAAAATTTGTATCCTTATTTTATACGCAAGACTCCGATTTTTAACAATTGTTCATTAAAAAAACGCTGCACTCTCCAGCTTAATCTTAAATGTCAATAAAGCTTACATGCGTATTAGTAAACTTGGACCTAAGATCACATTTGGTACATGTTTAGCTCGGGAAGATACATTTTTGGAAGATAATTCTAAATACTTGTTTAAACAGTGAACAGTGTTGTATCCTACATAATATCATTTTGTGTTAAAAAAATACCCAATTCTATACTAGTACTATCTTTTACAAGTCAACAAATAAGGTATGGGTATATCAAATTATATAAATATGTAATGTACTTTAATTCATATTCAACAGACATTTCTATAGTTAATTTACCTTCACAATTTGGACCAAAAAGTTGCCAGCGGATTGCAATAGCTGCGTTCCAGCTTTTAGGAACAAAGCGCACGTAACGAGCACTAAACGGCTTAGACATATTGTGGTAAGCAACCTTGTTAGAATCTGAATTAGCTGTGAATAAACTTTCGTTTCCTGCAATAAAATTAGATAAATACTTGCATTGTCATTTTTTTTTTGTTAACTGTGGTGAAAAACCTATCCTTTCCATCTGATAGATGTTATAAAGGATTAAATATGCATTGCAAAAATATTTAGTTTCATACTACTTCTATATTAAATATCGGCATTTGTAAATAAAACCTGCAAATTCCAATTTCTTCAGAAGCTGGACGCTATGTATAAAGAGCTATTGCTAATGCTCATATGTATAAGTGATCGCGGTGTTTTTAAACTACAACAATTGGTTGGTTACCCGGACATGATACTCACCGTCTTTAAATTCAGTACCATTAATGCTATACTTGAGAATATATGTTACAACCCAATTTCGAATCTCAGTACGCAAGGTATCTCTCCCCTGTGTTGCCACGGCTATAACTACTTTCATTGCTCCCAAATCAACCTTAAACACAGTTTGCTTTCAACTTATTCACAATATAAGACAGGGAATGACAAACTTGTGCGCCGTTTGATGTTGCTACATTCTCGCAAATATCTTAAACGTATGTAGTTCTTGCTTAAATAGTTGGAAGTACAAAAGATAGGTATATATAATGCTCTGCGTTCTGTTTTCATTTTCTGATTAATACCTATTGCATCAAGATTCAAATTATTATATACATTTGTAAATTTCACTTTTCTAAATCTACCTGAATCCACTGATCAATATTATTCTCCTTTGGGGACCACGCGCCAGTAAACTCGCCTAGGGAAGTTGTGAAGAGGCGAGCGTTTCCAACGTTAAGTGAATTCCGCTGACTTGACGCTGTTAAAGCTGTATCAGGCACGTGGCTAAGATATGACTCGAGAGGGCAACCAGAATAAGAATAGGCTACATGTTCTCCCATGTCACCGCCATCTGATTCACTTCCATTCCCTTTACATGGCAATATGTAGAAATATTTAGATAAAACTAAACGCATGTGATGTTGTTACTGAAAGCAATTTGACCGCTTTATTTGTGCACTAAAATAATTAAAGAATGGTCCAATTCGTAGATACAAAGCATTGTTATTTCTATTTATAAGCTTGTTTCTATTAAAACAGATACATTACCCAAAATAAAGTAATACTCGCCTTTTATTCAGACGCGTAAGGCATATAACTATTATTATTTATAGACTGGGTTCGTAGCCTGTTGGGTAATACAAGTATCATTATTTATAGATCCGGGTTACGTTCGTAAAGATGCATATGTCATACAGATATTTCTAGCACTTACACGCTGGGCACCTGAAGCGAATTTCGTAATCTTGGCACTTGACTCTAGGTGACTGATATTCATTCACACACAGTAAACCTACTTTAGGAAGACATTGGAAATACAAGCTGTTGGGAATAGTGCTTGCCGCTGTGTTTGCGGTGAATGTGGTGTGCGATCCCTTAACTCTGCATTCCGCCGCAAGTGGGAGCATTCCATCACAAATCATGATTCCATCTCTCTGGAATTGTGAAACATTTTCCCGATAAATGTATAACTAATTATTGATGTAGTAAATTATACACAATGAAACATGACTTAGATTAACGTTCAACTTTGCTTTGGGGTAACCTCATTTTTACAATTACAAAATCTACTCCGGATTTAAAATCTGGTGAGTTTATCAAGGTATAATTGTACCATGAGGTACGGGTTAAGGACTGGCTGTCGGAGCGAGATAGTAATATATATAATAATCCAAGAAATGCAAAGAAACAACAACCGAGGGTACTGCTCCAATGGCTAATTTGTTACTGTTTTATTACGTATCTTCACTCAGTTATAAAATTATATGTCTTCATTCACACTAAAGAAGAGGACGACATGGTTTCAGATAAATGAGATGGCATTAGATAGCCAATTACAACCATCGTCTGTAATCCACATGCTGGAAATAGATCTTTGACGCGTATTAATATG
>JAOXYB010023458.1:0-16537 GCA_028565635.1 Phoronis ovalis | reverse complement strand
ACTGTGTGAGTAATATACGATTTAAGTTTCAAATGGATATCACATTCCCTTCTTGAGATAGCTCGATAACAGTGAATATGACGCGGCGGCGGCGGCGGACGCGGCGGTTACAGAGTAAATCCTAAGTACCTCCAGCCTACTGCTGGGGGTACAATTAGTACGAGAAAGAAATCGTCAGCAAACTTTTCTTTTCATCAAAATAATCATTTGAGATACAAAAATATAATAAAGTGGTGCATTAATCTACATCAGCTGATTTGGCTACAACAAGGTTGTAACTTTCCTTAACTTTGTAAAATCACATATTACCCTATTACTTAATTACTTGTTACATACATGTGGCATAAGGTCACAATTGATGTGGTGCAAAGGCTGGCCGTGCTGGAAGTAGTCCGTCAGCCTTAAATTTATGATTTTTTCTTTTTTCCTCCTTGGCGCTGGCTTTTTTGTTGCTTTCTGTTTGAAAGGGAAATCACTGTACAAGAGATTGAAACTAATATTAGCTTTTTAAAGTAAAATAAACTAAAATTTGATAGGATTATTTGAGCCAGCGCAAAGCTATGAATTTTGTCAATTGTTACGTTGCATTTTTCTGGGGGTAGTCTACATAGTTGAACAGCAAAATAATTTTGGTGGTCATGCCTTACTATCAGGGTAATATAGTGTATAAAAAGGCAGATTTATATTTAAATTTTCTGATACAAGAGAAGATTTAAACCATCATGGACAAGTTATCCATGGATACCAATAAGTACCTAGACATTTTTGGGGCACATATGTCACCTTTATATTTGAAATCATGGACTTACCCCTGGAGAAGTATATTTATCTACCACATAAGGACCAATTTTAAAGTTCAAGTTTCTCAGAAATAAGTTAAATCCAGGTCCTAGCAGTAATCCACATTGTCTTACAGACATAAGAAGAGCCATTACTGAAGTACGTTCTTGCATAGTCGTTGTTCTTGCTACATCAGCTACTATGGCAGGAGTACAGGCAGTACCTACACCTAAAACATATTAGATTGATGGATCACTCCCAAATCATACATAACACCAGTTACACTGCAAAAGTTACAACAATACAAATTCTTAATTCATGTGTTTCAATATCTAATTCTCATAATCTAAAAAAATACATTCCTTTTTTCTAGAATTTTACAATTGTCACACCTAATTTTTATATAAGGAAACCTTCATTAGGATTGCTATCTAAGCTATAGTACTTGACATGTGATATCCCTGATGAATGCCACCATTGACCTTCAGGGCAAAGGTCATATGAAGGTAAATTTTCTAAAATTGCTTAAAATGTTCAAAATTATACTGGTACCCATAACAGTCATTTCCGCAGACTCATTTAAATTGCCAGGAACTCGAACAGATTTTCGGAGACAAACAATTTCTCATTTGGCAATATAGTACATATGGGCATTCTCTGTTACGGAAACTGACGAAGAGATTTCCTTGGACTCGAACCATATTTGATATGGTACATAACCCAAGTCAGATAACTTTCTTACCGGGAGCACATAATCTACCAGGTATACCTCGATATTTTTATCTAAAAAGCATCTTTAGAATTTCCATATCTACAATCAATCAAGTTGATTCTGAAATGTTTGATCTGCGCGTGGGCCTGGCGCGAGATCCTTGGTGGTCCCGGACTCGTGGGGTTCAATATTTCAGCTTAAAAAATATGTATGACGATTATATGTAGGCCTACAACTTATCCACTGCATCTGAAATGTCTGGTTAATAATTAAAAATTACCAAGGCTTCAGCTGTAACGGCTACATGATAATCGCATGTTAAAAATAGGTTGCTAGTACATACTATATAAATATTACACATAGCTATTTTTTTCAATTTTTTTCTTTCGGATTCATGCTGTTTGTTTGATGTCTAGCACCATCCAAGTAATTAATTTTCATGCATGTAATTCGTCATCATTCCTTATATCAAACGTTCAAAAAAATAAATACCAAACAAATACTGGGAACTCCAGAAATTGTATGTGCCCCGTAAAAATGCAGAATATTAATTCTTAAGAAACCATGCATAAAAATTATATAAGTATAGACCACTATAGATTGTGTGCTAAAAGAGATTTTTTAAACCATGAGAAAGTCATGCCCCTTTTCTTTATTACTATTGATCTGCATGCGACCTGTCAGTGTCAAACTGATGGTATATCACAGGATATTCGTCAGTGTTTTTAACAGAGAATCTACTATATTGCTGAATTAGAAAGTGTTTGAGTCTCCGGAAATCTGGCAAATTACGCGAGTCTGAGGAAATGATGGCTCTAGTAGAAGGAATTTTGGTGTGAATGCGGACTGATGGTTCGAGTCTACACTGGTTAGGTAGGCCTAAAAGGCAGTACATTCAACAAATTTATTATCCTATCACAGGATGGATTTCAACCAAATGACATCTTTAAAAGGCATACAATAAACAAATATAATAACCAGTTGAATAAACATCAACATTGCCTTATCAACCAACTTTGCCATTATCTAAAAGAATATATTTAAGTAAGTTTTATTTTATAAAAGTAAGTCATTAGGGTAAGGGTAGTACACTGAATGTGTCATGTAATGCTCAACGTATGCAAATTTGTTTCAACAACAAAAACTAGGCAAGTTAGAAAAAAATGCTGCTCAATCGAATACTATACCTGCAACTAGTCTACTGGCAAATATAAACCACTTTGAAATGCCAAACCAATACATTATGCTACCTCCTATAGACCACAAGTTTGCAAATAATAAGATTGGTTTTGTTTTTCCACTTATGTCTGACAATCTGAAATCAAAATAAAGTAATTGGTAAGGAAACAAAACATTCAAGAAAATAATCCTCAGTTGCCTTGACAAACATATATGGATTATTTACAAAATATGCACACACACACATATATGATAAGAAAAGCAAGGTTTAATATATTTATGATTTACCATCATCACACTAATCAGTATCAAAATATAATTATAGATCTGTACGCTTTAACTTGTCATAGTAAATAAAAAGATACTAACCGTCCAAAAATTGGACTCGCTATCAAGGCTGAAAAACTGAATGCTGACAGAACTAGGCCCAAGAACCATTCCTCGGCATGAAAACTGTCACTTATATACAACCACAACGTTGGTAAAATGACAGCTGAGCAACAGAAAGAAAATACATATTTTGAAGAAACAAGGCTACTAAATCAAGAAATATTTGTAGAAGATGCAGCTAGCATCTAATCAAGTACACACATAATTACATAGGTATACATTGTATTATCTATGACTTGGAGTCATGCTGGAATAAAGATGCAGCACAGTACAAAACAAAACAGCACCCCAGTTAACCATTTTTACAGGTATATCAAGATGTACATTTTTTTACAGGTATATCAAGATGTACATTTTTTTACAGGTATATTAAAATGTACATTTTTACAGGTATATTAAGATGTACATTTTAAAGTATATCAAACTGATCTTTGATCAAAAATTATCTTAAAATCATTGTCATCATAATGGATACAGCATTATCTGGGACTATTAAGTATAATAACCTGGGGGTTCTCTTAGTGTATGGATCTGACAGAGATGTGCCGCTGGCTCGGGGTAGTATTTTGCAAAGTTTAATATATTTTAGGGTATCTTTTATGCTCCTATGTTATAGTTTGGATATAATTTTTGAGGCCTAGTCAAGAACTCTTTTGGAAAGCCATACTTGGGGCCCGACTTCAGGTCAACTTTTCAAGCAAAATAGTGAACAATTAATCATCTAATAAAACAAATAACGAATGCTCTGTACACTATTTATGTTGATTCCACATGTCGACTGCTAGTATATTTTGGGATATGTTTTAGAATTTTTGGCATATTTCAGGGTATGTACTGTAATTTCTAGTATATTTCAGGGTACAAATTCCACATTTTTGGCATAGAGTTAGTCCAAAAATTTTACCCTCAGTGGTACACACCCACCTAAAAATATAGCCAAGAGACCCCCAAGATTATATCTAAGTCATAAAAGTCCCAGATAATGCTCCATTTATCTGGACATGTGTTATCATAAATGCTTCTATCATGGTGCTCTACGTTTCATCGCCATAAATTTCAACCTGCTATCCAATTTTTTAACGTGATTAGATAATTTTATTTCTTACATTTTTCATAAAGTCTTGCATTATAGCTATTGTCAAACAACTGCAAAAGGTCTAATTTTTGTTCTGGTAAATGTTTTACACAGATTTTTGTTGATACCATATTACTAGTAGCCTGGGATGACCAGCTTATTAGTTATCAAGTCAGGTGTCAAGAAGATAGTGTGTTCTTGACTGTTCAAATTCATACTCATGCCTAAAGTTTTAAATTTCAAAAGGGGTTAAAAACTGGGTCAAAAAATAGGACCAAAACAAATATCGTAGAAAAGGGACTCCAGGGAGGGTGGGGCCCAAAGTCATGCACAAGTGGTAACAAGTAGGTATGTGCCACCTGATGTTTTTTAGGAGTCACTGCTTACAACATGTATATATTTTAGCCTGGTTGATTACAACAGCATGGTTTAATTAGCTCATTACTGTTTATGATGGGTTGCCAAAAATAAAATCTGATTACATTAGAGATTAGAGGTCAATTTTCCAATATCATTGCAGAAAGTAATGTTAAGGCCTAGGGAGCACTCATCTTTTTTCGAATTTGAGGATGTGCTGCCAAACCCAATCCAAACTTTTAGCTGGTGGCAGCAATTAAACCCAATCCAATTTTTTAAGAATATAAGAGTAGCAATCCAAATTGTTTGAAACATTAGTGTAGCAATCCAAAATTTGAGTAGCAATCCACTTCTATGCAAACTGAATGATATAAACTAAATTACATAATCTATTTATGGATACAAATAACCTAAATTGGCTAAAAGTAATCTAAATTATTGGCTGTAACAAAAATGTTCATTTGGGCCTCACAACCCACCAAAAAAATAACTTGAAAAAGTTGAATCCCTTTCCCCCCAGAGATAAGGATTAATGAAAGCTTTTTAATTTTTATATTAGGCAGTAAATTTAGTTTTGGACTATTGTTTTTAATATGTTAATTATTCCACTAAATCGGTATGTCCATCAGATCAACAATTATTCCCCGGAATTCATTCTGACAAATTGCAGAATATTATCTCCCATATCCCGACAAATCGCAGAACATTCTTTCCGGGGGTTCCCACTCCAAGACCAAGTCAAAGGCCAAGGCCAAGGATTTTCAATGGGGTACAACGAGCAATATGCTTTTTCGTCAATTCCGATTTACTTACCATATTCAACTCCTGCAAAAAGAAATAACAGCGCTATATTAACATAGGTTAATCGTCTTTTGGTTTTCACAATCATTTCTTATGGTCTTATCATCGCCTTATAAATGTTCCATGAAGAAGAGAACACTGATCTTACCACAACACCGGCTTCCTTTATTTGAAGATAGAAAACTTATTTACTTCCGTGCAATCAAAAATGATATACGAACATTTTGCATTCTGATTCTATGCTGACACAGATTCGGCGCAAATTTAAATTAGCAATGTTTACAAGTATGATCATTAAAAATGATAAGAAATTGAATACGAAGATCACATCTGTCTATCTTCGAATGACGTATTTTGTGAATAATAATTTCTGATGACCTGTGCTGACCTTGCTTGTCTCTTTGTGTGGGGTATATAATAAGATGCAAGTCTTTAACAGATTTCGTGCAAATCCACTGAGTAAGTAACAGTTTTCCGTTATCTGGAAGATTAATAGTTTAATCAAGTTTGCAAATTATAGTCATAGCGTGGACGGCTCTTTTCAGAAGATCTGAAATAGCCAAGTTGCATATACGTGGGCTTGTCCAAGACTGCCGAGGCAAGAGAATTGAGCTGCCAGACCTTGATGGCTTGAAATTATCTTGATTGGACCCGGTGGTTTGGATTTGGTTTAAGGACGATTTTTAGTTTATCCTGAGTTTATGTAATATTAAGAATACGTGACTTTATTGTAGCTTCCATAATATAGAACCGTACACTAATACTTTAGTAAACTTGAGCGGAAACGTAAAAACTAAACTATTCATATTAATTATTAGTAATCTCACCGTTGACGTTGGGGGGCACATACACTTAAAGTAAATTATTTTAATTGAAATGAATGATTTTTTAGTGTTTCAATATGTAAATTACCTGGTGGAGAGAATTTGAGTATGTTATTCTTAAATTAGACATAGTTCAGACCTGATGTTACAAATTACAAATCTTTTTAATATAAAAATTTTGTTGTTTCAACCTGAATGCATCACCAATAAATTGTGCAATTCATAATTATCTGTAACCTGCTAAATTTCATTTTTAGATATTTAATAATGTCAGATCAACAAATACATGGTAATTCTAGTCACCCCCCCTCATCATTGCTGTCAAATACCAATGTGTCCTCAGCTACAGGAGCTCCCATTACTGCATCGACAATCCCAGTTACAAGCCAGGTGGTATTAGGGCAACCTGTTCCTCAGATGCAAGTGACAGGTATGGCACAGCAGCCTCAGCAATATGTGCAGCTCATGTTACAAAATCCAGCACTAGGTAAGGAAATATGACAGGTATCTGGATAAAATAAAGCGTTTTCAGTGTTCTACACAGATACACAAAATTTTGTATACACATGCTTGTGCCAGCAAGCAATTTTATGCAAGCCTCATACATGTATACTGTCTAACCAAAATGTTTAATAATATAATTTTTCTGTGCTCATACTTATGTACACATAATTATAAGATTCTTGCAAGCTACAGCTGAAAATTCTTTTAAGATAGTTGTGTAAAATGGTTTTAAAGCTTTATTTTCATAATTCTGATAAAACATTTAATGTATACGATTAACATAATATTATTATATTCTGTGATGTCTAGTAAATTTATTGTCTTTGCCTCCTATGTAGCAATGCAGACCACAAATGGAATTAATTTTGCAATGGCACAACCACGCCCTCCTGCTGCACACACTGGAAGCAGTCCTAGAGGTCCTATGCTGGGCATTGTGCCTCCTTCATCTGGTACAGCAGTGGTACGTGTAACATAAAAGTTGGGATAGTTTGAAAATCTGCTTAACATTTTGAATAGTTTGCATTATATATAATCAGTATTCAAATTATAATAATTTGGTGAAGTCCTTAGCTATTTTTGAGTTACTTTAATAAGATTTATTCAGATATTCGTGAGGTGTTTCGTAATAGAAGTTAGCCCTCAAAGAGTGCATTGCTCACAGTATTTTTCCCAAATAGAGTGGAATACAGCTAGTGCCGAATTCGCCTAACATTCAATCAATAGCTCATTCCTCCGCGAGTCCAAGATCACCTATTAGAAGCTCGGTGGTGCCACAGAATATTGCCAGTGTTATGGGCCAGCGTCTGATGACACCAGATTCTATACAGCAGTTACAACAACAACAACGATTTCTCATTCGACCTTTTGGTATGGTAACTCAGCATGCTGCACAGACTAGTCAAAACATGGTGCCAGTAAGTTTTCTTGCTCAATTTGACAAAGAAATGAACATGTCATCATCACCATACCAATCATGGAGCATGTACACACCTATTACCATTGAAACATTTGTTACACTTAAAAATCATTTGATTTCTTGCAAGTCTTAGGTAAAATGAAAATGGTATTGTGTATTACAAATAACCATTATTGTGAATTGTGTGATTATCATACCATGGAAGAAATTTGAACTGTACTACCCTATTGCTAAGGAAACCGAAAATGTGTATAAGAGTACGTGGGCTCATTTTTACTACAATTTCATTTTGAAGGTGCAATCTCCAATTGGAAAAGTAGCTCCTACAACCCAGCATCATGTCATTAGTCAGACTCAGATAGGCCAGCAAATTACAACCAACACTGGACAGTTGATAGCCTCTCAGCCTGCTATGATTAACAACCAACTCTCTGTCCTTGGACAACTAATACAACCTGCAATACCTGTTGCACACCAGCAGTTTATTACTACACAAGGTAACCTCATAACATGTAAGGACATCGTAGATGTCTGGTGTGACTGTAACATTGACTCCACTTGCTAATCAAATAAGTTTCTACATCCAATTTTTTAAAGAAGATAATAAGAACTTGGCTTTTTTGTTGAATTACACCACGGCCCCAACATGTGCACAACTGCATGTGCACCATATCATTCAAACAGATATCTTAAATTTTGACTGCTTGATATATATTGAACAAACATGTCTGCAGAGAACTTGTCTTTAAATTGTTAGTAAGATGTTCAAAATTCTATATGACAAAATAGCGAAGAAATCTTATAACATTGTATGCATTGGAAAACCTCCCATTCTTTGCAATACTTGAAATTTAGGTCAACAACTCTTGGGAAATCCCTCTGTGCGACCACCAGCTGATTTACAAGGACCACCTCTCATACAAAATATTGGACCAATTATGGCTGCCAGGCCAGGGCGTCCTCGTTTAGAAAATCTCCAGAGAAAAACACCACCTGGTGTTAGCTTAGCAGTGAAACGATCTAACAGTACACAAGCTCGCATCACACCTATAGCATCGAGAGGATTTGTGACAAATGTATCACCTATGAATTATCAAGGAGGGGCACAGAATATGATGAAGGCAAGAATGAAGCATACAGGGCACAGATATACAGACATGTATAAACCGGCTAATTTAGTCAAAGTACCAAATCCAAATTTATACCGAGATTTATCAAAATCTCCAAAGGCTACTTCATCTACCTTGCCAAGCACTAAACAAGCTGAATCAGTTGATATTGCAACAACCAGTAATGAAATGCCAAAGCTGACAAATTTGGCAAGTCAAGGCGATGGTTTGTTTGCTGAGAAAGAGATACAAAGGGCTATTGTAAAACCTCAGACTCTGACTCATTTCATTGATGGTTTTGTCATCGAAGAGGGGCCTCTACCTTTTCCAGTAAGTATATGGTAAAGTTTAAAATTATGGTTACAGTGTCATTTGGAAAAAATAATAGCCAGCTATTGATTTACCACATTGTTCTTGGGGATTTAGTTCCAATTGACATTGTATAAAGTGCATCTAAAATTGAATTGACTGTTGTTTTGATATGGAAATTCCATCTAGGCATACTTACCTTGTAAAAGATGCTAATTCTGGATGTACACAAAGATTGTATTTTGCACATATTTTACCTGAAGAATTGGATTATCCTAACAACAAAAATTTTAAGCTTATAATTTACATCTTGTAGAGGTCTCATTGGATGTTAATTGTATTTGCTATTTAATAAAGACTCATTGAAATATGATTGAAATGTCTCTGTGATTATCACTGATTCTGTTTCATTCTAACTAGTTTGCAGCTATTACTGGCCACTATATTTGTTTCATGTTTTTTTTGTGTAATTAGCTTTCAATTGCGTATTTACTACCAATTCCAATTTAATTTGGCGATGATAAAATTTATCTACTTGAATAGGTTCAACCATCTTCATTAATGACAGATGCATCTGATCCTCCTCCCAAACTATCCAAGATTTCATCACAGTCAGAAGATGATGGCTATAGAGCTGAGTCAGGTAATAACAGTTCTTGGTATGGGTATACAGTTCTTGGTATTTAAGGAATGTAATAACATCACATTGTATTGTAATTTTGTCTTGCTATATTTATTTCAGGTCCAATCCAATTAAAATGCGAATTCTGTGGAAAAGTAGATCTGATGACAAAATTCCGGCGGTCTAAGCGATTTTGTTCTGTTGCATGTGCCAAACGATACAATGTTGCATGTTCCAGAAGGCTTGTTTCACATAAATCGAAAGGAATCCATCCGGGCTCAAGTAAGTTTTGCTGTATTAAACTACGGTAATTCTTCTCAAATTCGTACAAAAAAATTTATTTTTTTTAATTTTGGGGAATTTGGGAAATACAAAATTCTCCGAAAATATTGGTGTACGAATTCTCGGAAACTATAATAAATGCGTAAAGGGGGTGTACGAATATGGGAATTCCCGAAAAATATATTTTGATCTTTGAGAAACCCCCAAAAATCCAAGAAAAACTAGGTGTACAAATCTAGAGAAACACCAAATTCTCAATTAATGGGGGTGTACGAATTTCAGAAATTATATAATCTGAAAAAGGGGTGTGTACGAATAATGGAGGTGTACGAATTGAGAAGAATTACCATATATCTTAATTGCCCTAGGAAGTGGTGCATTAAAATGCAAGACAAGCACTAGCTATACCTCTGAATGTATCATATTAGAACATTTTCCAAAAAGAATTTCAAAACTGCGTAATTCTTTCAAAAGTTATAGGTGGTTTTGTGTGAACTACGAAATTGATATACAAGAAGCCATTTTATCCAATAATACTCAAATTGATGATGTCATAGAAGCACTAGAATTGTATGTATTTATATGACATTATCAACTTGAGTATTATGGGATATAATATAACATGATACATCTTGAGTGCTTGCACTTTTAGGGACGGTGGCATGGATTGATAAAATTTTGACTTTGGTTATAATAAAATAATCTGGTTATAAATGATTTCCAACCAGTAAAACTACGCTATTCCATCCCAAATAAAGCTATATATAGTGTGAAACATATTGAAAATGTAAATCATTCTGGCAGGTATTGGTGCTAAATACATTCGTAAGAAGAAGCAGATGTTGATGAAAAAAGGTTGGAAGCGAGGTCAAGGTAGCCGACTAATGCTACAAAGGGTATGTATCCTTGAATACTTCTGAAAAAGCATTGATTTGTGTTTAAAGAATACCTCAAGCAAGTATTATAACTTATGGAAAGTCAACTAAAGGCTGTTTACTTCTGAATGTTTAATGTGGACAATCTTTTTTATCTTTGATAATATTTGTAGCGTCTGCATGGAATGGATGCTCCAGCTGATGATGAACACAGTACTTCATCCAATCAGACGATAGATGATAGCTCCTCTTCACCATCAACTCCCAATGAACTGTCTCAGGACAACAACAGAACGAATCTTGCTAAGTGGACCGTATGTATATTAGACTTTATCTGCCATGCCTTGTGCTCTTATGTACAGTGCCCTGCTAGCTGTACCTGTTATTGCAGTTTCTGATAATGCTTTGTTGTCTCATTATACTTTACACCTGACTTGTGCAGTGTCACGTTTATATTAATTAGGGATACTTGTGATGCTAAAATCAAAGAATAAGTGTGTCATGTACAGGGCCATAAATACTACTGTACATTCTGATTGGCAGAATGTTAACACACAAATATTGTATTGCATTATACTGCTGATTATTTTCTAGGTTCAGGAGGTGTATGAGTTTGTAAGGGGTATGCCTGGATGTGAACCATATGCAGACTCTTTCCGAGCACAAGAAATAGATGGACAGGCTCTGATGCTGTTGAAAGAAGATCACCTGATGTCAGCTATGAATATGAAGCTTGGACCAGCATTGAAAATATGTTCAAGAATTAACACTATGAAAGCAGATAGCAGCTGAATACTTATATTTGATAAAAAGGCATATTGGTATCCCTGATCAGCAAAAAGGGTTAAATCCTGATTACTGTACTTTATCTCTGTTTGTTTTATAGCAAACATGGGTGTTGATCTAGCATGTTGCATTTACATTACTAGACTAATTCATTTTAATGATTCACTGTCCAATAGATAAACATGCAGAAATGCAGCTTAAAATTATGCTATAACTGAGAAAAAATTTAAAACAGTATTAGACACGTTAAACTTGGTGTGTTGAACTGCAGATCAATTGTAATAAATGTTTTTTTGTTGTATGTAGAGATTATTTTGGTGGCATTAATTTATTTTGTGTTATACACAAAGATAATATACTTGTTGTATGATGTTCTTCAAATATGAGATATTTGTATGTTAGACATATCTTATTACCTTTGGTATATTTTTAGAAGAGTAACATCATTTGAAAATTCCTATGAAGGTTGAGATATTCGCATAGCCACTAGGAGGAATCGTAATTTAGGAAAATGTTCATCTTATAACTTCGTTGAGGGTTCTAATTATCATGATATATCCATGGAAAATTAGAATTATGTAAGATTTCTCTGCCTCTGGAATTAAAATTCTTAAAAGAATTATTCAAACTTTATGAGAAAATGAATTCTTATATAATTCTAATTTTACACTGGGACTCATAACTATTTATAACAGTCCCAGTTTTACCATATCATGCACTAACTTGAGTGAAGAGTAATGAAAGGTAAAGGTTGTTTGCAACTTTTCTAGGACACCCAGCTAGTTAAGAAGTTTAATCCCTGGGGTTAATCACAGGAACATTTACTAGTTGCGAGATTTATAAAAAAAAACAATGACTTGCTGTAGCTGCAATAATATTAGGCATTTTCAAATGTTCTAAGTTTTCCTCAATAATTTTGCCTGAAAAATATAATTAACCTTTAATCTTTGACCTGGGGAATTAAATCAGTAGTTATGTCAAATAACATAAAACAGGTGGAGAAAGCCGGACTTCTTGATGTCAAAACGTTACTGTGTTATTAGAGAAGTACTGTAGTCAAATAAATAATGAAGATATTGAATTGATTTATTTGTTCACATATGTTGTACTCGAGGGTGTCCCCAGCGATGAGACTTCGGGGTTTATGAGAGTGATAAGTATAGCCCCGTATGTAGTATACTATTGTTATCGTATTGTTCATAGGTGGCGTTGTTTATTGAAGTACCCAGACCATTAGTCGAGAGAATGGTAATCATGATGCACTGCCGTACATTTAAAATAATTTCAGTAGTAACAGCAATAAACAAATATACTCAACAACGAATTTGCAAACTGAACGTGGAATATACATAATACGCGTTTCTATAGTACGTTTATTGAAACGGTTCGTTACCTCCGTCCGTCCTGGATGTCAACAGTTCTCGTGTTCTTTAGATATTCCGACTGTCATTACCTTTTGTTAATATCAAAATACGCATTTTATTACCAGTAAATTAGAAGTTAAACTTACAGTTTTTTAACGCTTTTTATTAAATCTTAATGACGCTTTTCAAAATCCTGTGATTTATCGGGTTATTAACATTGGAATGTTTTTATTAACTAAGACTTTTACTGCCTTTGTAACTTTAAGCTTAAATACGCAACGTTTCTTTGTCATAAAGACAATGAATGTAGGGTAATCAACTTAAAAAATGGTTGAAGTACCTATTCCGATTTTTACTACATTCTGGGACTGTGCGTTTTCAATTGAACCCGGCATTTATACCAGCAGAAACGATTCCGTGATAATCATGATTCCGACGTGATATTCCCCACTACGCGTTTTTCTTATATACAGGCCCCAGGTACAGGGCTTCTAGCTAATAAGTGTACGAAAAATGTTCACATTTCTCACATGTTTCGTGTAAAATACTTGTAAGACTCATATATGCGTGTTATTCTGATCCAGAATAATAATAAACATGCTATATCATGCGAAAATGTAGTCATGCATTACTTATGTTACGATCTTGTATATAAAATCAGTTTATTTCGGATATATTCTATCAAGTGAAATATGGCAAGCGTCTTCTAAATTACGACCAACTCGAATTGTCCACCTTAAAGAACAAGACAAGATTAAAAACTGGTTCCTCCAATTAAAATACTATCATTGTCAAGGGGTGGGAAGGAGTGTAAAATGATTACATATTTGTATAAATAATCTTTTAAAGGTAGAACTTTAATCCGATTTTATGCACCGTGAAAATTTGCTGGCTCAATGCATTTAATGGCAAAGTTATACTGGTAGGATTACTATTACGTAAGATTTTCACACATCAACTAGTAGCATTGAAGGTTTTTAAATATTTTATCACTCGAGACTTCTTTTAGAGATTTCAAAAAATCGAAGCAGGTGAAATACTGACAAGCCTGAACGAGTTTTGTTTCCGGACTTTTCATTGGCTAATTGTTTATGCAGTGCATAATTTTTATGAATTAACGTCGAGACATTTAAATACTAGGAATTAACCGCAGTGGTATTGGTATGCCTGTCACGTGTTACATAGTGCGTGCATGTGTATATTGTATTGTGTACCTGTTTTACAAGGGAACACTACTCATTTGTAGCCACCTTTCACGGCGCGAGGACGTATTGGGTTTATTTGCCTCCGTCTATCTTACATATTTATCATTTTTAATAGGAGTTTAGAGATTGCATTTAGCAGAAGTATTTTTTGGTGAATCCCAAGGAATATTTTTTTAACTGAGAGAAATAACTAATTTAATTGGTGAAATATCAAGCGTAAATCATTTTCTTCGGAGTAACCTGCTGATAAACAGTTTCAATACATCGCAGGAAACGTTGCCGACAATATGTGGTGGAAGATAGTATATTTATTTATCATTTCATCGTCAGTGTTTTCTAGTTTGATAAAAGCTGGTAAATTGCCATTATTATCCGAGAATGAACATGCTCTAAGTTACAGAACACCGGGTAAGCTATTTTTACTATATTTCATGTTAAAATATGTTTATTTATATTTTAAGAGGTATTTATATTCAGAAAAAGCATATTTCTATGACAGCGTTAAATTTATGGATTGCAATGATGTATGCCCGAGTAATGCTGGATATGGTGGATTGAAGTTATTCGACCCAGTGCTACTTGGTACTATCCATTTTTTGCATTATGGAATGAAGACAGGTTTTGGAAATACGAAATTATATATTGATATGGGTTTGGATCATTTAGTCTATGTAAAAAATGTTTAAAAAAACATTCAAAAAGCTAAATGTATAATGTGAGGAATGTAAGATTGAATAATTGTGGGTGTTATTGGATTGTAATGTAATATTCTACTTGGTACTACCCACTTTCTGCATTGTGGAATGAAGACACGTTTAAATATTGATATTAGTTCAGACTATCATTTAGTCTATGTAAAAAATGCTAATAATCATTCAAAAAGCTAAATGTATAATATAAGGAATGTAGGGTTGAATAATTGTGGATGGTATTGAGACTTATTTGGCCAAGTTTAAAAAATATAATTTAAATTATCAGTTTTAAAGAACATTTATGCGGGAAAAAATAATTTAACCTTATATTCAACCTATTCTCATCTTTCTCACTGACGATGTAACGAAAGATGAACGGCCATGGAAACATCCGAAATCATCAAAAAAAACAATAGTTCTGGGATACCTGTATAAGGGTATAATGGTGTATATGGGTCGTTTAAGTGTATAACAAGACAGCCCCTATAATTTTTCAGATCTGATAATGTTTCCCAAGGATAGACTGTCATGGTTGATGAAATTATATTGACTTCACTTTTAACTCGCCGCATGAAGCCACAATCTTGCTTACTTTCTATTGTCCCTCTAGAAAATAGTTAGTGCATTGGAATGCCTAGTGCGTATTGGCATGTTTACTAAGAAAATATATCACCTTTTCCTTTATTTTGACTTTAAGTTTTTTTTTCAGGAATATAATCCACAAATTACCATTATAATTTATTTTCTCTCAAGCTGTGCCTATTAGTCTGATAGTCTTGAGGGAGACACTTATAAGGGTTTGTATGGAGTACAATGACAGATTTTTTAAATTCCATCTAAATTCAATTAACCCTTTTTATCAATTTTATCTTAAGTGTAAATAATAATATGACAAACTTTCACGGGTGATGTTACAACCATCAAGTTTGACTTGTTTGATTAGTTAACCCTTCGTTAATTCCACGTGTGTAATAATGTATGTATGTACGAAACTGTACGTAGTTTAGGGAATGAACGCTATAATGTGAAATGCAGTTACAAACGCATGTTGCCAAATTACCTGTATAGTTAGTTTAATACTTGTGATACTGTGAGCCGCTAATTTGATGAAACCAACTATGTGACATTATGATATCAATTAATACTTTTGAAAATATATATGTTTTCTGTCAAAATATCTCCGTAAGGTCAACCTTTACAATTTACACATAATAGCAGTAGCTTTATTTATCAATTGTTAAGGCTTGTTGTACAATTTATCACCATCGGTTGGCAATATGGAAGAAACTGTTATTTCGATTAATTCCGCACTACTTATGTATAAATGTACTTGCTGAAAGTAAAATTTATATATAAATAAAGGGGTTATCGTTATTCTGCTTTTCGAGATAAGAAACAAAAATTGACTATGGTTAAGCCCAGACGTTAGTTGAGAAGGTATGGATAGATTTATTCAGACTGAGTCACGCTTTGCTTTTGCTTAAGAATAGTTATAAGATGTTTCGTCTGATCCGATACCTTAATTACTACAAGTTTGGGACCTTATTTTATTGTAAATATTTGTTTGTATGTGACACCTGTCACGGTGCTGATTACTTAGAATGCATGATTCTGTCCATTGGGGAATAACGGATTTTATGAGTTGTGGTGCAGATGTTTCTTTTTAGGTGCGTTGTCCCGTAGCACCATATTAATTTTTTGTGGTCCAGCTTAATGTAATTTGTGGCTTCTCTGAAAGGGACAGTATATATG
>JAOXYB010023447.1:0-11485 GCA_028565635.1 Phoronis ovalis | reverse complement strand
GGTGGGTAACTGGAAGAAATCCAGAAGGAAGAATTCAACATTATCTTCTTAGAATACCAGAAACATGAGAAAGGTTGGTTTAGGGAACAAGACCCAACACAATGGTATGGAGAAAATTGAATCATTGTTCATTGGACTCGGGAAATGGAGTTCTGGCTGCTTAGCTACAGGACATGCGAATCTTCCTTTGCAATGATATATCAGAAGACCAACTGTAGAGATTCATATTTTGTAAATGTGTCAAACAAGCAATTATATCTGGTGAATGTATTCACAGTACCTTGTACAAAATTGACTGTGTTAGGCATAACGCCTTAGTCTGTGCTGTTGACCTCCAGTGGATTCAGAACTAACTGAACTACAACATTGGAATAAACCTTTTCCAAATTCTGCTGCCCCCACGGATGTCGGACATAAGAGAACTCAAAGACTTGGCAATGATCACAATTTATATGGTATAAAATGCCTTCGAAATATTTCTGTATGATAAAACAAAACGAATAAAATTATCATAACAAAGATAGCTTTATTTCTATGTAAAACTTCTTTTATATAAAAAGATTATTAATTACAAAGTAGTATAACTTAACCATCTTATACTGTCACTTAACATTACAATCAGTTGGACTGTATGTATTGATAACTGAAATATTTTCTTGGCACTTTCCATGATGTTGCCAGCAGCACTGATGACCACATTGGAAGTGATCAGTCTGTTGGTGTTATTCATGCAAAAATCAACTCGTACATCCAACTGATGATAAAAAATTTGGTTATTACTGAAATATTTCCTATACAACAAATGTTAAACAGTCAGCACTCTACATGGTTCTGGAATAACATTCCAACATCATCAAGCTAATATTATTATGAAGCACTTGTTGCAAGATTTTGTGTAGCCAGTAATTCAACCATGCAGATCATTTTCTTTGCACATTTGCATAATTCCAATTTAATTAGTAACCTAATTAAATTCAAAATGGAGCTTGCTACACACTTGCAAAACAAGTCCTTTATAATAAAAATTAATTTTAACCTTAAAGACAGGCATATATTAACAATAAATGGTTCAAAACTTCAGTATTAACTTGAAAACACTTAAAGGTACCTATTATAAGCATGATGAACACAGGAACTAATAGAAAAGTGTCAACATCTCTATAGCTTGTATACAAAAAAAATCAATAAATAATACATGATTAAAAAATTATATACCATGATTAATGTTTTTTTGATAGAGAACTTGGATTTTTATACTGCAATCAGTACAATATAAGATGGCTACTAAAACTTTCATGAGATGGGCATCTTGCACCATCAGCTAAGAGACAGAAACATGGTTCTATCCATATAACAAGACAGAGGTCCTACACTGAAGCCCAAACAAGTTTCGATTTAGAACAGACTTCTCTAAACCATTTAAGTAAATTTGCCGCAAAGTATGCAACCTAATGTTACAGTAAGTCGGACCTTTATGCTGAAGATTAAGTCTTCAGTTTGGAAAAATAAAACTGAATGAAAGCACCAGATAAAACAATAGAAAAGCTACCTGAAGCTTATTTACACGTATATCTAAGCTAACTAAAACATTCTCCTGCCACACACAATGGCATGGCACATTTGTTACTAATCGCTCGCGATCGATCAGCAGTACACATAATCAATTTACACAATCACAAGGTACATTGGCACAGATTTGTTTTAAAAACAGTCATGACTTCTTTTTAACTGCTAGCAGTCGGAAGATAATGGACAATTGTCACTCCATCTCGGTGTCAACAAACTTTCTATGTATCTAAAGATTGCACACAGTATTTCTGTCATGTCCCATTTTTCGTCACCTAACCAAAAACACACTCGATAAAAATATACTTTAGTTATCTAACATAGCAGCACTAAAATCATGTACACGAATAAAAAGAATATTTACAATGATTTTCAAGGCATGTGTATAAAATTATCACATTTATGAATAGCCTTGTGCTCCGTACTGTTTATTGAATATGATAAGTTTACACACATTCCTTATGATAATACTGATCATTCCGTCAAGTCTACTGACAGACGACAAACTCTTTGTTTGTCTTAAACTCAGTATAAAATGCAAAGCAAAGTAAAAGCGGGTTTAAAATATAAACAGCAGCAGACATTTCAAGAAATGGCTAACAGGACTAGTAAATGCTTTGTCTGTCTGCCTTCTTAATAAAATAACTATGTTAATTTGAGTACAATTTTGAAATTAACTCTAGTACAACTTTCGTGAACGAACAAATAAGTTAATGCATATTTAAAGACCTTCTGCCTGTAATACGTTACAAGTGAGAATCTTTGGAAACTCCAGGTTATAAATGCTTTGGCAAGTTGCCGATAAACACTTCCGCTGTTGACCAGACTTCCAGAAATAACAACGCTTGAATTTTCTTATTACTACCATCATCAATTACTTGCACTTCTTAATCTCAGTCTTGAAATTTCTTGAACAGTGCCGGAATCACTCGAGGAAATAGTTGCATAGTTATATCCTATTGCTTTAGCATGATTTAAAGATCTATTGCATACGATTACTGAATCTCATTTCTGGAAAAGCTTATATTCTTATCAAATCCAATTCTAACTTAAATCTACTACTTGGAACCATCCAAGATGAACAGCGGGGTGTACTCGTAATACTCATAATATTATCTTCTAATAGCTGTCTCTATCAGCAAATATCATGACTGGTCATAACAGACAAAATCTATCTCCTTCTGGAGTCCTTCAAAATGCTAAGCCAGTCATTTCTATTCCAGATTTGCTGATTTTATGCACTGCAAATGTCTTCACTACTGCTCCGACTCATACTTGAATAATTACTGTCTGGACTGGCTGGGGAATCCAGCCCTTCCACTTCCAGATAATCCTAAAACAGAAAAAAATGGATCATAAATCAATAACAGCAATATAGCAAACTATTGGGAACACATTCAATTTCAGTTTTGACAGAATAATATCTCTGCACTAATATGCTGGCAAAGCTGGTCAAAATTACTGGAATACAAGAGACAATCAATCCATCTACGAAAGGAGATATGACTTGAAATAATGTCAAATGTAAAACATGTATAATGAGCAACCAAGAACAAGCTTTTACGATTGGCAAACAATCTTCACGCACAAGGGTATAACACATCCAAAGAAACATGCGGCAGTTCGCATGACAAGAGTTGGTCTCTAGCAATTCGTCTGTTGTTACTCTTTGACTCTAGATTTAGCAGTGTATAATAAACTCTTGCGGTCATCACCTATATATGCAGTAGTTCTGTTAATTATGCGCCTACCTATTGTAGTGCTATACATACCTCGGGGGAACATCCCACTAACATGTTGTCAAACTCTTCTACAAGCTCGGCAAAGACTGGTCGATGGCACGGGTACTGTGCCCAACAATCAATCATTATGTTATACCTACATTTAAAAAAAAAATGATATACCAGCTTTTTTTACAAGTGACTAAATTCTTTTGGTATGCACACTATAAACTGCATTTGTTTATGAAAACTGCCAACCTAGGTTATTCCTTATTTACCCCTTACTCCATATAATGCAAGACCATTTTTAACTGTTGATATTACATTTTATTCTACACCATACTTACACTTCCATTGTTGCATACGGCGGTCTTGCCATTCTGTGTCCCTCGCGCAACAGTTCAAACAGCTTTTCAACAGGTACCGAGGGATAGGGGTTTCCTCCCAATGTGAAAATCTCCCACAGTAGTACACCAAACGACCACCTGAAAATAACGTAGGAATGCCATCACATAGAGTAAATCTCAACAGACACAAAACCTTTCAAATTACATTCAAAAGTAACTGCAAGAAATTTAAAACATTCAAATTGCATTCACAATGTCCACACTTAAGCTGGAGTTCAAATACTCTCCATCTTTTTCTTGGCCTTTCTGTTCTCAGTAAAATTTGTAGCAGTTTACTCCTGAATGAAAGCCAAGATATGCACCATCACAGCATCTTTATCAGAATTACAAAGTATTCCACTTCCTTTGACACACAGCTAGAAACTACACACTTCCTGTTATTATTTTCGATATCTATTAATGCAGTAGCCCTTTTTAAAGTTTTACTTACACATCTGATTTTGTTGTGTATTTTCTGTCAAACAAGGCTTCTGGAGCCATCCACTTTACAGGCAGACGACCCTAGAAATAACAGTAAAAGATTAGATTTTTATGTACATGGATAGGAGTGTTGAATGTGCACTGTGAAGTCCAACACTGTTAAATGAGAAAAACTGGCCTATATTTTGTGTATGCTACAAAGAGAACCAGTAGGGAATGGTACAGCACAGAACTGTAGTCGAACTGTAGTCACTAACTGACAAAACAACTGAATGCAATCAAACACTGATTAAAACTATTTAACAAAATATTACAGGTTTTTATCTATTAGAAATAATATGTAAATCATTTGACACTTCTGGGTAAATCAGTGGTAGCACTTGTAAACAAAACAAAACTGAAAACTTACATCTGTTGTCTTCTTGTAATAATCTATATTTTGAATGTTTCGGGTTAAACCAAAATCTGCTATCTTCAGGACATACTGATTGTCTTCTGTTACCAAGACATTCCTAGCAGCTAAATCTCTGTGAACACACTGAAACAAACCATTAGTACTTAATTAATACTATATCAACACAAACCAATAGATTGCTGGTTGTTTTTTTTGATAGCCAAGTAGTTAAGCATGTTACACAACACGAATTTGCAAGGAGAATTTAGCATTTTTGAATAAGGACGTTTTTTGGCAAAGTGTAACTGGAAAGTTTAAAGAATACATTTAAATAACAACGGCATTAAAAAATTAGAATTGAATCACAAGTAGAAACATCATTATTTATTATTATTAAGAAAATCTCCATGCATTCATTTAAATTTGTGCTCCCCATAATTTAGTAATAATAACAGTTACAACTAGACTTGCAGAACTGTAAAATGATTTTTTTTTATACTATAAGTTTTTAGTCTGTTGATGTTACTTTTAGCTCTGATAAAAATATATATTTAATTCATTGCTCAATCTGAAAGTGTGATATGATGTGTTCTACCGTATATAGATTTTTCTCAAACTAATGATTTGTGTTGAAATATTGGCCAGGCAGTGTTGAGCTAGTCTAAGTTACAAGTTATGTAACGTTGAGCAACAATGAGGATACAGCCAATGGGTCACTAATGTCTTACCTGTTTGCACGCCAAATAATCCATTCCACGGGCAATTTGATATGAAAAGGACACCAAATCTTTATAAGATAACAGCTTGCTATCTTCTAATAACGGCTTTTCATAACCAGACAGGGAACAAGAACCAGAGCCAGAGTTTGGTGGACGGCGCTTTCTCAAGAAATCTCGTAAGTTACCGTATAAAGCAAATTCCACAATCACATACAGCGGTCCATCTTGTGTACAACAGCCAACTAAGTTGATGATATTAATGTTCGTACCAATAATCTTCATGACTTCCATTTCCTGAATTAATAAAGACAGATTTCCATGTAAAACATAAAAACTACGACAACATAAACCTGTAATAATGCCGTAGTAAAGTATATGTCCCCGATATGATATTTCCATAAACTACAATACATTCTTTTTTGAACACAAAAGATAACGCACACCTTAAAATAAATTTAGTGTGTATATTATAGCAGGTTTACATGTAATGCTCAATCTGTTGAACTTCTTAAAATTGGGATCAAAGAAATTTTCAACATAAATCGTGATGAAAAACAAATCAATTTTCCATCACTGAAGTTAAAATTTTATCTGAAAAATATTACCAAGCGAGAAAGCAGCCAAGAATCTGGTGACAACAAATTTTGCTCAATTGAATTATCAACTACCTGTATGAGGTCCGTTAGTTCTCTGTCAGTAGCGTCATCCTTTAACATTTTAACTGCTACTTGTATGGACGAGTTGGTACAGAGGGTTTTTAACTCTCCCATTACCACTTGGCCAAAGGCACCTTCGCCAAGAGGTTTGCTAAGGGACAGTCTAAAAGTGAAAGAATGGAAAACATAACATACTGGAAAAGTAAACCATTGTCTACTACACAATGGCATGGGCTGACTTCAACAAAAGTGGTGTCCTATTAAGCAAAATCCTTAGTTGAATTGAGGAGTATGATCTGAAGATGTCCTTAGTTCAACTCTGTTCTATTCTTACCATACCGATGTGTGACGCTAGAACTGCACAAAATAACAACACATTATAAATGACATAATACCTGTCTCTGCTCACTTCCCAGTGTTCATCTAAGGGTATATCATACTCCGAAAGTGCAGTTAAATCTGACGAAAGTCTACTCCGCCCACCTTCTATTTTAACCTGGGGCACCAGTGGTGACAGCGAATTATGGCTATTGGCGTATAGTTCATTCTGAAATAGAAGTATGATACATGTACCAAATTCAAAGTGTTAATATTTGGAAAAGCATAAACCAAACAAATCTTTTCCATGCAAGATATATAAACAAGATCTAACAACAACATCCAGAGGACTAGAGACCATCAATAACAGCATCCTCTCATACTATCAAGGTATTTTTACAAACCAACCTTCAGAACAATTATTAGGTCATTTTTAGCATTCTGTTTTATTATACAAATCATTATTTTGTATTATGTTAAAAAATGTTTTGTTTTAAAAACCTAGATCAACCAATGAATACTTACTGGTCTCATAACCAAAATGACCTTTTTGCGCTCCTTAGTCACTGGCTGTGTGTTACGGCGATGGTAAAATATAACTCCTATAACAAAAAGTGCAATGGCAAAGCATCCCCCAATGCCACCCACTGCGACCCAGATTATCAACCCATCTTGTGGTGCTTTGCCTGTCAACATATCCAGGTTAATTTTTGGAGCTTGAGTTGGTGGTGGTGCTGCGAAAAATAGACCGTTCAGGGATAAGTCTCTTTGATCATCTTATTTGTGAAAATAAATCTATGAAGTGTAATATTTTACATGTGCATTTTTGTGAAACAGAAATAACTGAATCTTCTTTGATATGGTTCTCTAACACTCATTATTTTCCAAAAAGTTGTCTAAAGCATCTTGAAAAAGGGATTTAATTCTGCAATTGTACTCACCAGGTAAAACTGTAAGCCATGCGGACTTATAAGTGACACCTAAGGAGTTGCCAGTCAAACAGGTATACCAACCAGCATCTTTAAAAGTGACATTTTTAATTGACAAAATTTGAGGATCAGAATAATTTCCGTCAGAGCGCTGAAAATAAAAAAATGTACAAAAAAATTACACTCTATAATAAAGCAAAATTTAATAGATTCTTACAAATTATAAGTGAGCTCTATGAGAAACCAGAGAACAATAATTAGAATATTTCATGGTCACAGTGACCCTTCACCAGTGTTCGCTGCCACAAGTAAATAAAACGGTTATTTAACTGACAAGAAAGTGTCCGTTTCCTATCTTCAGCAGATACCGTCTGTACTAACAAAAATTTTCTGATGAAATACAAAGTATGTGTTGTAAGCATTAAAGATATATCTTTGATATAAGACATTTGTATTTCACATATTACAAGGACTTACTTTTACGACCTGCACATAAGGCGTGCCATTCGAATCCTTATCAGAGCCATTCACAGTATAATGTTTCAACCACTGGAGGTGAGGCTGTAAATCGCTCAATACTTTACAATGAAAAACTGCATCATCACCAATAACCACCGTTTGATTTTTGGGCTCTTCTTGCAGTATTGGCCGATGGGGGTAACGTTCTAGAACAAAATGGAGCAATAATTAAGATATTATGGCACACTTAACCAACTACCTGTTACTATAAAGTACCTTACGATCCTATTGAACAATGTTGCTTTCAGTATTATAACAGAATGCAAACCTAATAATAGTTTCACTTCGACAATCGGATATTTTCGAAAAATAACTAATGGAACAAAACTATCCCTATATTCCCTAACTTACTGGTAGAAAATAACACAAATCCACAGGTGGTATGCTCGAACTTCAATGCGCATAAGCAGCTTTGGGTACCTTTTAATATTACTACATAAAATAATGTTTAAAAAGGTATGTCTATGAAAATGTTGGCAACGTTTCTGTCTGAAAAGAACTTAACATAGCCACAATAACTACAGAAACTTACCCACAACTTCAATTGCCCACGTCCAGTTGATACTTCCATGTTTATTTGCAGCAATACAAGTATAGTTGCCATTGTCAGAAGGAGTGAGATCGGACATTATGAGTGAGAATTTCTTAATTTCAAACTAAAAGAAGTAAATTCATGTTACTTCAGTATCTGTGAAAGCTATACAAGACATAGCTTCCCAAGTCAAAAGTTGAATAACTAGTATTAGCTGCCCTTATGTTCAGCAAGCCTATAAGACAAACATTTTAGTAGTGCAATTCAATGATTTGATATAGTTCGATTATTCCAAAAATCAAAGGAACATGGATAAAAAAATCCAAATAAAATTAAAGGATTAAAATTTAATCCGAATTTAGTTTAAATGTACCTCTCCTAATTCCCTCGTAGCAAACGGTCTTCCATTCTTGAGCCAGCTAAATGCCGGTTGAGGATCACCCTTTGCTCGGCATTCCAAAAGTCCTGTAGCACCTGCAGGTCTAGCGTACAGAACCATATTGTCGTGCGATTTTCTCCAAGTGGGAGCTTCTACAAAAGTATGGCATATAAAAATTTACTGTTGAAACAGAGACTTAAACAAATGCTAATTAATGAGGAGAGTTTATGGCATATGCACAAGCCAATTATCAGCTATAGCAGCTCATGTTTTGTAGATTTACATAAATTAGAATTGATAATGTTCCATTAACATTCAAAGCATCAGCAAAATTCATTCCAAATAACTTGACTCTCATTGTTTGGCTTTAAGAATCAAATTGTAAAAATACAAATTCTACTTTAAAATACAAAAGCATACAGAAATATGAAATTGTAGATCAGCTCGGTATGCATATGCCGGTCTTACAGTGGTTTTTAAACTTTGAGAAGCAAAGGCTGGGCAAGACTTAATTTTTGTGTTTGATTACAAGAGTGCAGACCTCTAAAGGGCAGCATCACAGTGGGCCATATGATTAATGTAAGTTATACAGATCACAGCTTCTCTAAAACACCTCCATGCATTTAACTTCCCAACACAAATTTATTATTATCAGAAGAGGTACATTAAATGGTTGTTTTACATTCACCACAGTAAGATATGAAAGCAAGTGCTTGAAAACATAAACAAATCATACCAAGACATCTAAACAACTGACATCAATACTGAAGAATTAAAAGGTTCCTAAAGGGCTGGAAAATTTGATCTGAATTAATCTGAATTAATCTGAATTTGATCTGAATTAATCCCTCGCTGCTTTTACTGTTTGGATGGAAGTCGGGTAGGATGGACTTGTCTCATTAGACAGCTTAGTACATTACCCAGCATGACACTGAATTTTCCAAACAGGGAAATAAAACTGCACATATACAGGAAATATATATATATATATATATATACGGTACTTCCTCCATAAGAACAACACGAAAATTATTATTTTATTTTTATACTATTAATCTTTTCTTCTTGGAAATGCTTCAAAGATTTATGATCATTTATTAATAATGGAGGAATTCCCAAATATACTGAGATTTACCAACCTGTGTCGCAAGAATTATTTCAAAAAAAATTTCAAAACGGACAACACAACAACAAGCAACAAATGTCAGATTGGTCAACAATTTCGAATACAAATTGATGATTATATCTCTTGGAATCATAATTACCAATTCCTAATAATTTTCATTAAGACTGTAATAGCAATGCTATCAATTTAATGTTCCCCCACAACATATTTAATGAATGTGATAATCGACTTGTATAAACATCAAAACTTCTGACATGTTGATAGTCCCAATGGCTATCACACACCTGAAATACTAGCCTAACACTTAAGGAGTGTTTCAGTAAGCACTTTATAAAACAGAAGATCCCTTTAGCAGATTTCTACTAGGAAAACAGATGATTTTCAGCAAATGATGATTTATTCGACTGTATGTTCTATTCATTAATTGTGCTTCAAGGAGTTCAAAACAGATAAATATCGGACAAACAGAAAAACAAAATATACTGATGTACAGCTTTCTGGAATTGTTCCAAGGCGATGGGTAATGAACAACATGCGTCTACCAGTTCCGGAACTGGGCGTCATGTACATGCTGGTACCTTCAGAGTAAATGAACATTATGTCAGCTTTACTTTTATACAAGTAATTCAAGTGTTCTTCACAGTAGACTCTTAATGGAATGGCAAAGACCCTTTGAACTGTTTTCATGGTTATGCAGCAAGACAGTTGGAGGCTATTGAAGGGAAAACAGCAATAGACACCAAAAGAATGAGTGATGCAGCAATGCTAGAAATCGTTTGTGGAGGATACAATGAATAATATTCATTGCACAAGATGTTTTATTTTAATAGTTAACACTTACTTGGACTGTCACCATTGTCATCATCATAATCATAGTCATCAAGATCTAGTTCACCTAAAATAAATAAACCATCTATTTATTCCACTTCTGACAACATGCAACACAAACATATTTTCAAGAATTTCAATGACTTCCTATATTTAAACACAACAAAAGATTAGGCAAAGGGAGTAAAACGGACAGTTTTAACTTTTAGGGGGATGAAAAAGTTAGGGTTATATAACAAATCTGCAGAATGCAACCCAGACTAATACACTTGTTGTTAAGTCACAAAAATTCAGCAAGTTGTTTTCAAACACTTGCATTGTTTCACTGACAGCATTACACTAGTTGCACTCTGTTGAAAAACACGTATATTTTTGTTTTTTCTAGTTTTATGTTCCATTTAGGTGGTGAAGAAAACACTTGCACCAAGTTACTAATAACAAAATTGCTCGAAGGAATTCAATAATTCCAAATAAATCAACAAAACGCATTTGTAATTTTTTATTGTTCATTATTTCTCCATGAGCATATGGTTTAATCACAAAGTCTGTCAAACACTTAACCCACTTTACTGCATACAACAGATAACTCCCTCCCTGTACATCTTTTAAATATGATAAAACTGTTATAATGTGATTGCTACTTCATGCTATCACCAGCTTCTAAATTCATTTTCCACATACACATACAACAGGCATATAAAGATAGATCAGGTCTCGTTTATTTCACAAATTTAGTTTCATCTTTCTTCTACCTATCTACTAACCATTTGTTACAAAATATACATGAACAGAAATTTCATACTTCCTTAGCTTAGATTATCTTTAAATTCTAATTTAGAATTGGAAAATCAGATTTTTCAACACAATCTTGAAAGAATGACAAATGTTTCCTAATGTTTCGTGTGAGATATTATGTAGTCACTACGTTTATCAGCATAAAAATCACAAAAATTGGACATTTTTAAATAGTA
>JAOXYB010023436.1:0-16549 GCA_028565635.1 Phoronis ovalis | reverse complement strand
GCTCCTACATGAGGGAATAGCGACAAAGCGAAAGTGACAGTAATTGCTAAAAACACAGACGCTATTTTGAATTGTTTGGGCAGTGATGTATCCTGATGTGTGTTTACTACTGCTGGTCCTACTTGCTGTTGAAGTGCCCTAGTGGCTTTGTATATTTTGAAGTAACAAACTCCGATTGTTGCCGTTGTGATAAAGAAAATAAGACCTTGTACGTTGAACATACTTATATCTAATACTGTGTTTGCCACTTTTAGTTGACAAATCTGTAAAAATGCGTCGTAATAGTATTCACTCCAGCCAAAAAATGGTGGTATGCAAGCAACAATAGCCAAACTCCAGGAAAGAGCAACCATCACTTTAACTTTGGTCTTGGTCATTTTCAAATGATAATGCAGTGGATAGCAGCAAGCATAATATCTATCAATACTGATACAGGTTAAAGTCAGCATAGATTGCATTGCTAGAATTTGTTGCATGAAGCCGCAAAAATTACACAAAAAAACATTTTTATCCAGCACGTGCCATTCTGGCTGGGCAAAGTGAGGAAAGATAAGTAGGTACGAAACAGGAAATAATGCATCTCCCGCAGCTAAATTAGCGCATAAATAATAGGTTGAATCATGTAGTGCAGGACGGCTATGAATTGTGTACAACAGTAGGCAGTTGAATACAAAACTTAACAAACATAAAAGGCTAAAGTATAAGAAACTTGGCAATGCAGAAGCATGGCATGTAACTATTGTTGTAATGTTGCCACTCTCTGTAAATGTTACAAATCTCTCATCAGAAAATGTAATTGTTTTGTTTGCTGCCAAGTCGAAGATTTCGGAAGAACAAGTCGTTCCCATATTACCACTATATTTCTCGGAATCAAATGTTAAATCTTATGTGTATTGTTATTTATATTGTGGCTTGTCTTTCTGGCTGTTATGCTGTGATAAACATGTAATAAGCTGATCACACACAATTGCAAGCACCCAGTATTGTCTTCCAAACATCTGGTTAAGCCTTTAGATCCTGCTGTTTTAGTAAAAGCCACAGCTGTTACCTGAATAATACTGCTAAATTTATTATTCAATCCTAATTCCTGTTTTTGCGGTGCATCAAGTTGACGACATTTGAATTTTAGTATTGTACACGTTTCGGTGAATGTTCCTTTGCTAACACATCGAGTGACAAGTTATCCAATATAAGTCTCTATTGAATCAAAAATTGTCTTACATTTAGTTAGTCACTGAGCAAAGTTAGATTTTGGTCGTGTCAAAAGTCGTTCAACAATCCTTTCTAAAATTGTATGTTTCATGGAAGTTGAATTGAAGTATTAGAGAACCGGTGATTTAACACGAGGCTTTCAAACTGAGAACAAAACCGACAACCGGACATTTTTATCTGGTAATTAGGTCATAATTGCAAGACGTAACTGCAACAAGAGAAAGTAAGGCCAGTGTGTTGAATATATAAGTTTGACATCTGATTTGGGCTTGTTACTTAGATTGATAGGTACTGTTTTAACAGCAGATACATACACGTCCAGATTGGAAAGGAAATCCTTGTTTTTCAGGAGAACTTTGTTCCATTCTTGCTATGAAAACATTTCATTTCTGGCATAGTATGTAGATATGAAGGTTAAAGTCACTTCTCATTTCGTGACAGTATGTTAATAGTTCCTTTGACAGTGGGACAGGAAAAAACATTTCAAACCCATACATCTATCTATACAAAGTTTGTGTGCTTTAGAATTATATTATTATTACCGGAAATTAATATAAATGCATTGTGCAGTCAAGAAAGGCGCAATATGAGTAGCAGAATATTTTTCCTTTGTTGTGTAAATAAGACAATGATGAGCTTTCAGTCTTTTGTTTGGCCGCAATTAATTGTGTGTGTATAATTATCAGTGGATAGGATAAACTATTCCAAATTTGTGAAACTCATAAAAAATGCATTTGTCATATAGAAGAAACAGAAACATACTAATTAAATCTAAATTTGATGTAAGAATTATCTTCCTGTTTGAAGTGAGGTCAGAATTCGAAAGGTATATTACTAATTCAAGTGAAATTGGAATTCAAAAGTTATCTTACAAATTAATGTAAAATTAGAAGTCAGAAATTACCTTGCTAATTAAAGTGAAATTGGAATTCAAAAGTTAACTTACAAATTAAAGTAAAATTAGTCAGAAATTACCTTGCTAATTAAATTGAAATTGGAATTCAGTGGAAACGCTGTCAAAGCTACTAATTATGTAGATAATACGAAAAACATACCAGATTTATATTTTTTTTTAAAACTAGGCAGATACTACAGCTGAAATCTGACTGTGTCCTAGCTAGATCAAATACTATCGGACATGCTGTAACTTGGATGGTAAAAGCTGTGGTCCTCCAGCCTCAGTGTAGTAACTATTAAATCTCTCTTCACTTAAAAAACTTGGATGTTTTAAAAAAAATAATTGGGTACAATGAGGAATCTTTTCATTTAGTTCTTGCTAATGTGCAGTATAACTCTATATCACAAACATTTCAATAAAAATTTGATACCATTGTGATTGCTTTATCATCTTACATTACTAAGCTGTACAGTTCCAGTGATGTATTATTATATTTTCCTTTGAAGACAATGATACGTAATTACACCGTTACAATGAGAACTTAACCTATAATTAAAGCCATCTATTAGAATGTACAATTAACAATTTTACCAATTAGTGAGTAATGCAATAACTACATGTATATCTTTCCGAGTATGTTAACGTTGCAGTCTACGTTTAATCATCAAACCGTATCTGGGTGGTAATAAGTATGTTTCCTGACTTTCAAGCTGAGCAACCATTTTTGCCTCCTACTGGCAGTGTGCCAAACTGGTGTGGTTTCTTCCACAGGTCTTCAGGAACAGTGACAGTGATACCAAGCCAGAAATAAATTAACAGTGATTGAAACGCTGTGAATCAAAAATATTACTCTGTACACGACTTTAAAGGCAATTGCTTAATGTGAATTATTAGTAATAGCATTTGTTGTATTGTCTGTCATCTACCTCGTGATGTAAATTAAATTTTCTTGTACACAGATTTTTTTATTGGTCATCGTCTTGTTGATGTCTTTTTATATGTGGTCCGTACTATTAATGGCAACTGCGTACTGCGGATTGTGCCATTAGTTTTCTTGCAAGAAAACATTTCCCTGAAATTATATCGAAATTTCTTTGCCATTAGGCACAGTACAACAAAGGTAGATGGGTAACTAAACATTACGATTAAATTCATGAAACAGTGCAAGTATGTCTTGACTTCCTCGCTGTAGATTTTCGTTTTTATTTGTGTCTCCACCATTTTCAATATCATATCGATAGTTGTTATAAGTTCCGAGATGAAAGCTAAGACGATGATGATTAGTAATATAATTGTTGTCTTGATATATGCATGGCGGATGGTGTCGTTTTGATTACACAGCAGATAATCTTGAAGCTTCCGTGCTTTTTGCAGAGTTTTCACTAGGAGTACAGTGAATATGAAAAGACAAGCGCATGGTACAACTTTAAAAAATGTTAAACGCATGATTATGTATAAGAAATTGTATAAATTTGGATCATGTGCTGTAAAATAAGCATTGTGTTCAATGCATCCAATTATTGTTGTATTCGGCTGCAGCTTAGATTCAACTGTCATGGGTGTGTAATATTTTTCAAAAATCCTTACCATCAGAGATGTAATTCCGAAAATGTATATAGCGCATATTTTTCCAACAGTACTTTTCATGGAGCAGTTATTCTGCCACCTGTATGTACCGCAGACATTCACATAGCGGTGTACAGATAAATACACTGTCAGCCATACTGACGTAGTGTGAAACATAGAGGCAACATGAATAAGTGCCATATCGGGAAAACACCACTCCATAGGCACGTATTCCTTGTAATTTCCAGTTGTGTACAAATAAACGAACACAACTAGTGGACACAAACAAGTTAGTGTATCAGATATTGCCATTGCCGCGAGTATGATGTTTGTCGTCGAACGCATCTGTTTTCTCAACAATACAGAACACATCAGAATATTTGTGATTACTGTTAACAATGTCAGTGCTGGTGTAATATATCCGTATACATATTTCTCGATGTCTGGAAGTCCTCCATAATATAATGTTTCGTTGCTCATGATTGTGTCGGGTCCCAGTGGTAGTATACTGTGTATTTGTTTTTTTTCAATTCTGTAAAAAAACTGTAAAATTAAAAGACCGTCTCCAGTTGTTTCGCAGTTTATGTTCTAAAGTGATCGTGGCTGACAGTCTGAAAAATAAATATTACTATTAGCCGCTTTAAATTGTTTGTATTTATAGACACATTATTACAAAGTAATGAGCTGTGAAACAATAAAATTTTTGTAGCTAATCAGATTGAAATAACAGGTGCGTATATATACATAAATTTTATAGTACTATAAATAACAGTTTAAGAATGTCCCCGCTCAGAAAACATGCATGGATCGTTCAACTTAGACGTGACTGAGATGGAAGTTACTCAACTCTGTTCCCCACAGTTAATCATTGGAAATAGTGTTCTGTATCATTCTAAAATCTATGTTTGTGTACGATATGTTATGCCAGTTCAGTCCATAATAAATAATATTTTGGTTGTAATGACTGTCATTCAGCTGCAGTATCTGCCACAACCAGTTGAGATTATTAGCGGTTCCAGTACCATTGATTATCAGGGGTTCATTCCAATGCCATTGATTATTAGGGGTTCATTCCAACACCATTGATTATTAGGGTTCATTCCAACACCATTGATTATCAGGGGTTCATGCCAACACCATTGATTATTAGGGTTCATTCCATCAACATTGATTAATTATCATGGGTTCATTCCAGCACCATTGATTATCATGGGTTCATTCCAGCACCATTGGTTATCAGGGGTTCATTCCAGCACCATAGATTATCAGGGGTTCATTCCAGCACCATAGATTATGTTGAAATCTTTCAAATAATTGACATGAGCAATAATTGATATTTTGTTAATCCAAGTTGATTACGTAAGTTGCTGTAAAGTTGTAGTTATAGCTACATCAATATCTGCCTGTATAGAAACACTGCATATTAGTGGACTTTTAAACATCTCAGTGAGTAAATACATCTTCCCTCCATGCACTATTTCCCTGTGAGTAATTTTTAGAAGCTGTTTCATACAAGTTGTTCTTGTTTGTAATATGTTATGGTTTGTACTTAACATGTAAGTTAAAAAGGCGTCAGCTGTCTGGTATAGTTTTAACTGTCATAAGTTATTTAGAAGTTGTTCTCGTTTGAGTTAGTATTTGATAGCTAGGTGTTACATATCATTAATACTTGAGTATAATTAACAAGATCGAGACCAATAAGTTGAATTGCTAAATGTATATAACTGACTCATCATTATATTCTTCCAAAACAACTCTTCTGATGTAGATGCTTGGATGCTCACATTTCAAAAAATACTGTACATAGTTTTTAAAATATGTAATATTAATATATTAATACTATGCAGTAAATAAAGCTAAAATTCAAATTTACATACATTATCTTGACAACATCGGTACATATGGAGAATAAGCACATTCTTGTCTCCGCAAGTGATTGCCAATACTGACAAAGATGTCGAAGTCATGTGATAATCCTTTGCGAACAATCTTTTTAAAATTTTTACTTTCAACATGTTTTAGTTCTTTTCATATGTTATTTCAGACGTCTGTGGTATTAAAGAAGAAAATGACGTTGGTGACGAACTTGAAGGACATTCGTCAGTTGCACTGAAATCAACAGCTGGTCGATTCAGTGCTTCTCTAAGACAATCGTTAAGGGGAGATAACCCTGTTACAAAGACCCCTGACAAAGTCTCGGCAGTTAAAGCCGCATCTGCATTAAAGAATAAATACAGTACCATTGCTACTTCCAAACGAACCATAACAAAAACCCTTTGTTTTAAGGGTGGTGTTCCGCGTCTCTTATCTACAGAGGGCATGTCTGTTGGCGAAAATTCGTCATCTGAGACGGCTGCAGAAAGAAAGACTAGCACTGACCAAGACCTGTCTACCAGCAGCTTCAGTAAAGCTGAATCACCAGCGAGAGAGATCATGAGAAATTTGGAGGAAAAAATTCAGAATTTGAATGGTGTTGGTGACATGACAGACATGGAGGAACAAGAAAACCCATGTGACAAGGACAGTGCCAGTGTAACTGGAAAAGACAGCACTATGCCAGAGAACCAAACAGCGATGAACAATCCATTAGATAACAAAACTGTTGAAAAGACCCAGGCAAATGCCAATGAGGTGGCTTCGGATTTTAGAACTGATTCAAATAGTCCGGCATGCGAGGTTTCAAGCACGACAACAAACCTAGACGAACGCTCAACTGCAAAAGCTGCGAGTGATTTATCCGAAACCGGTGACTTGTTAAAACCTGGAGGACAGGAGTATCTGGAGAATTTAGAGAAGACAATAGCATCATGCAAAGCAAAACTTGGCATCTCAGGAGACGAGGTAAGGAACCAGTAGTTTAAACTTGCAAACTTATAGCTATGTAATATGCATATATGTGTGCGTTCATATTTGTGCACGCGTTCGTGCGTGTGTGCGTTCATGTTTGTCTGTGTGCGTGCATGCGTGTATTATTTTATTACAGTTGTCGTTCTTATTTTTCAAGTACCACGATATGCCACTGTCTCAGCAGCTATGAAGGCAGAAGCATTGTGTGAATCATTGTTCGAATGTGCAGTTCAGAAATAACCAAAAATTTATGATCAAAGCAATGTATTACTATAATAGTTTCATTTGAAATATGGATTCAGTGTTTCGATATAAATTTAGTCCCAAAACTTCTACCAGCCATGAACAGAGCTATGGGGTATGATCTTTCCCATTCTACAGTTCGCTCCTCATAGTCGAGTTTGGTGGTCTCAAGAGCAGACTACAAATTCTCCAATGCTTAAATAATATTTGATTTTGGGCTTAGTTTTAGATTGTCATATCAATCAGCTTTGTATTATAATTAATTTTGTGACAGGCTACGTGTCCGGTTGGTGACGCAGAAGATGATGAGCATTCTGAATCGGCCAAAAGTGTGGGAGAGACGAGCACAGAGACTGATGACACAAGTTCAGAATCAGAGTCAGATAAGGAAACTGCAACTAAAGGTATGCAATAAATAACCAATGCAAACTTATTTAGATTTGGAATAAAATAGCTTCTGTGTGTTGTTTCTTGGCATGGTAAACCATTTGCATGCACTTGAGGGCGCTACAGTCAAACCCTTTCAATACCGGCATCCTTTAGTTATACTAGTGTACACAAAACTTTTTTTTTTAAATTCTGGTTTAACCGCTGAAAATTTAAAGTAAAAAAATATTAATAAATAGTTGTTTATGGATTGATATGCTCACTAAAAGGAGGGTATTTCTTAGATCAAAGGACATGTGATTTTTTTGGTTTTGGCTCGGCATGCGTTTAGTGAATGAATCGTGTGAGCGCATGCAGAACGACATCAGTGTTCATTCCCAAAATATGACATGCTGAGATCGTTTGGATCTGAGACTGCTGGCTCCACTAAGTGCATGCAAATAGTCTAGATGTTAGAGCACTAGAAAATTGTTTTAATCTTCTATAGCACTATAATTTGCTACCTTTGATAACTTGCTGTTCTGTTAAAATTGTTTTAGATGAAATCTGAAATTATTAAAATTATATAGAAGCCTTTTAAGTTTCGATTACAGGGGGACTGGTGGTAGAACAAGTTAATTTTGACTTGGGCTAAAATTGCATGATTCTCCTTGATAATTTTTAATGAAACAGCCCACTGTTTATGATTTATTTTTTAGCCACAGAAGAGCCACCTGGTGATACATCGGTGGAGACATCTAAAAATCTTCAAGACCCCAGTGAAGACAAAGTTCAAGATCCCAGTAAAGACAAATTGGAAACATTTGAGACAATCGCCACAGAACATACTAGTCAAAATGAAAGTGAAAAAAAGGACGACGAAATACTGGAAAACAGTAGCAATACGATTTTAGAGAAAGAGAAAGACAATGCAAATCCAGATCTAAGCAGAACGTCAGCTGTGACCGAAGAGAAGTCATCTGATTATAAAAATACTCATTCAGGAACAGTTCCTAATACTGCATCTCAGGACATAGTTGCCATGGAAACAGAATCTGAATCAGACAATGATCGGTTGGTGATTGATGTACCAGCTGATTGTAAAAAGAAAGACGGAAATGAAGCCAGTAAAGAAAAATCGCCGGAGAAGACGATGTCTAATAATTCAAATTCAAATGATTCCTCAAAGACAATCTTGAAAATACCATCTCCAGATAAAAACTTCACGAAAATATCACCGCCAGATAAAAAAGTTACGAAGAAACTAACAACCCCTTCAGTAGATTCTTTGTTGGAAACGAAACTGGAAAAATTAAAAACTATAAATAACAACACTGAGGAAAATACAGTCAAGGAATCTTCCAGTTTGAGGTCCGTTAAAGCTGTTCAGATCAGCCCAAGTGGGATTAATCCCTCTAAGTGGGAGAAACGGACATCATTAGTCACCAGCCCTGAAATAAGGGAGCTTCAAAATATGACTGCTGGTGGCGCTTCTGGTTTTGGACGTCCAAATGGAGGTGCAATGAATAGTGGCAACTTTGCAAAACAAAATGAACAAAGTTTTGATTTTAGTAAATATCAAAATTTGATGTCCGAATCAGTTAGTAAAGTTATGCAAGATTTGTGTTCTGATATGAGCAGTCATGTGAAAAAAGTCCACCAGCCGAGGCCGTCAATTGAAGTCGAATTGAGAAGTTTACAGTGGCGCCACCAACAGGAGATGGCTGAACTAATGCACAATTGTGACCTGACACTAAGTGAAATGAGAGCAGCATTTCAGATAGATAAGCAGCATACTGTGGCTGATTTGAAAAAGCAGCATAAAAAAGACCTGGAGCAAGTAATATTGGAAACCAAGAGAAAGCAATGGGTAAGTATCGAGACGATGTTACTGGTTCAGTGGCAACTGGGCACCACTGGTACAAATAATGCATTGCAATTTCTGTAAGTGTCATGTAAAAATTACAAAGTAGATGATCCGATAATTCTGGATTCAAAACATTGTTTACGTCACCACGAGCACTACACTTAAATATTACCAGTAGATTTTACTGTACTTACAAGTTTTCGGTAAATTTTCATTAATTTCAGAAAATTAGAAGGTGATGTAAATAAATTATCGCGGTCGCAGAAAAGTAAAGTTTATACTTTTTACCAAACTAAACTCTGAATTCAGTTTAGGAGGTCACTCATTAGTTTATTTTTGATTTACTTGTTTCCTCATGTGTATTTATGCTATGATATTACTACCAGTGTGCCAACTGTGGGAAAGAGGCCATCTTCTACTGCTGCTGGAATACTAGTTACTGTGACTACCCCTGTCAGCAGGCTCATTGGCCGCAACATATGACCAGCTGCACACAATCAGTGAACCAATCACAGGAGAGCAGCCAACACATGCCTGGTAAACCGGCCACAGAGACCCAGCCTATGGGTAATGTCCAACAACCTCAAGGTTCAGCTGCAGAACAGGTAATTGATACGGGAAATATCAGTGGTCAGTTGTCAATGTTTACAGTAATTTATCAGATCATAAAGTTATTTTCAGTGTTACCTCTATTGCGATGATTACGAAGTACCAGTAGGTAGCCACTTTTATTTCTACTAGACAAGAAGGGTACATTGTTGGTGACTGAACCCACAAAAGGTTGATGGCAGGGGGGAAAATACAGTGCTCTGATAGTTTCTCATTTGCATTCAGTCTTGTGTTACATAAATGCTACCAGCATAAAGAAAATGAAGCTAATCTCCAATACTTTTCACCAATAGCAATTGGAAACCATAATTATACAAAATATAAAACAGCTTTTAACAGAATCTAAATAAAACGAGGAGGATATGTTATATTTTAGTAACTGTTCATCTTTTTTTTAACAGTGGAATTTGGAAAAAACTCGTAGCAACTTTCAGTCAGCTCTGAGGCGTGAAGCAGAAAGACAAGAGCATCAAATCTATCCACAGCCTCCTGTACAATACATACAGACACCACCACAGCAACAGGTAATGATGGTCTATTGTACAAGGTGTCAAAACCATCCTTGTCTGAAATTTCGTAGAAACAGAGTCTTCTGATAAGCGGATGTTCCAGCCTCCCCTCTAATACTACCCAGAACAAGCAATCATTCGGTAGAAATTATTGCAGAGCTTCAGAATTAAACATATGTGTTAAGTTTAGAATTTTTTTCTATTGATGTGAGGTATAATATAATATAATAAAATAAAATATGATATAATATAATATAATACAATACATGTACTCAATAATTTAGGTTAGATCAACTGATGGAACGGCCATGTGAAGACTATGGAAGTTAATTCTGATATTTTATGTCGTACTGTTGGACTCACATAGTCATGTTACTTCTTACAGATGATGTCGCCCAATAATCCTCCAATGCAAGTACAGTATGTTCAGCAAGTGGTCAGCCAACAGCCAGTAAGTACAATCATGAGAAAACATGTTTTAAATTGTTGGTACATGTACCAAACATGAATTTTAGGTGCTAGGTGCTCCGATGTCGTACTTCATCAGTCTGGCCCTCGTTTAGAGAAAAAATGCTAAGGGTTGTGACCAGCTTGGTATTAAATACATAAAAATTAACACAACACTTTGATTGGTCATTTTCCTGAGTAACGATATCGTCGCCATCGTCATGTCCTTTCACTGACACATACAGCTGATGAATTTCTTTGGCAAGCAGCTCCTTTCCGTGTTGCTAGAGATGCAGTTTCATTTCGCTTAGAGCAAAGGTGATATGCCATCTCTAGCCTGCATTGCATGTCCTTTCTGTAGTTTCCACCAGCTGTCACCAGATTCAAGATATAGGAAACGTATGAAACTTTGTAATTAAATGCAGATGTAATCACTCCTGCGAAAATGAAAGTCGTCTAGAAATCCGCTCATTCTGAGCAAATAAAAGAACTCGCCACAATCACATAATAATTGCACAATGACAAATATGTAAATATACAACTGTTTCTACCTTGTGTTACTTAATTTAAAGTTAAGTTTCATGAACTTGGGTCACAGGATGAAAGCTATACATCCCATGATTTGTTAATATTTTAAGCATTATCTTGTATAACAAATATACATTAAATGAACTGTACGAAAGAAGATCATGTGTCAAGTTACTGAAAAGCAGGTTTTGGTCTGCAACTTTCGTAGGAGTTTGACAGGAAGATGACTAATGTTGACTGAGACAAGAATACCGCAAACACCAAGGGGGGGCTATATGATGTCTTCACTTGTTATAAATTGATAGCAAACATGTCTGGTACATCAATCTTTCTGTAATCAGTCTATTTCTAGCTACTGTTGCAACAGCCTATTCATGTTTAAATATATACTGTATCTATCACAGGTTAAATTGTCATGAAACCAAATTATTTTAAATTTAAAAGAAAGGAATTAATTACAGGCACTGGAATAGTCAAACGCTTAAGGTGTTTAAACATCATGTTTCTGTCCCTGGCCATGGTGTATCTATGGGAATATACCATACTGTATTATATGTTTATTCACTTCTCATACTAAGAATTTTAGTAAATACAAAAAAAGTAATATATTTATTTATAGACCAGTTTTAACAGTTACTGAAACATGTTTGTCAGTCAGAAGCTGAATTACAGACAGACTAATCTTCATAAAGTAATAGATTATTTTATTTAGTAGCTCTAGACTAATGTTAGTCTGCTTTGTAATTTAAGATAATTTTTTTTTTCTAAAAAATAATTTTCCTAAAAAGTCATTCAAAAGATTTGTCTAAAAATTCAATGTAAAGGACAAACTAATCTGGCAGTCTTAGCTTTGAATTTAAAGGAGAAAAATATATGGCAGTCCTAGCTTTACATAGAAACATATACAAAGCATAAGCATAAACATACACGTCTGATGCTGTATTCAACTTTAATCCTTTTGTAGGCAAAATTGGCAGAGAGCTTACCAGTTTATTCTAGCAACTGTTTTATGTACTATAATTAATTTATTAAAAAAGTCCAATCAATGTTTCTAATGACTGATGTCAGTCTATAATAGCTCATGCAGCAGTAATTTGAGAGCTCCTGAAAAAACTCACAAGTGTTTACCACAAAATACTAAATTTTGCTTTTCCAAAATTGATTGAAATATATAGCTTCACCTACCAGTACTTTAAAGGGTTTATTTTTGGTTTTTAATTTGATCACTTGTAATTCTGTTAATAACATGTCTAACTGCATAGTAATTATCTTGCTGAAGTACAGAATGTGATATCTACGAAACTCTTCAATTTTATGAAAGAAGTTGTAATTAGGGTTAAATGTCAATTCAGAATTGATTCAAATTCTAATGCCATGAATTGGCAAGGATATTATTTACATTTACTGGAATAAAAACACCAATCATGCAAAAATAAGATTGACTTTTCTAGTTATTATCCACTCATAAAGTAAAATAAACAGGTTAAATAATATTGTAATTAAGATACAATTACAAGTTAAATTGGAAAAATTTTAGGAATCATTGTATTTTCTAGACTGAAAATACTATATTTTTTTTTGACATCCGTCCCTTCGATCAATAACCTCTTGCCTGCTTAATCCCACTAACAACATTGTTTTCTCATGTAACATAGGATGATGGGTGGTAATCTGATCACGAAATTAAATTCCTAATTTGGTATTTCCTGAAGACACAAAAACAGGGTTGACAGAAGTTTTTCAGTGTGCTGTGATTTGGTATTTTGTTAATCCAAAGAGACAAGAACAGGACTGAAAACTGAACAGCAATTTTAGTGGGTTAACCTAATGTAACTTATGTATATGCTCACAGCTGGAGAAAAGGTGTGATTATTATATGTTAGTAAGGGATAAGTAACAGGGGGATAACTATTTAGCACAGGTTTAAGGACTTGAGATACAGAAACCACTGTTATTTGACTATATCTATCTTGATAAATTTTCGTAAACAAAATGAAGAGATTGATAGGTAAAAGTATACATTTTTCAAAAGGTTATATTTCAGTGTTAATAAATCCAAAAGCAAAAGGTTGAAAATAATCTTCATGATCTGATAAACGTCTATTTTAATATTTGGAAAACTTTTAAGTCAAAAAACCTCGCACCTATAAAGCTGAAACTTGGCAAAAATTATTTTATTATATAGCTCTACAAAATTTTGTCTCAAATTTTTAAAATTTAACCAAATGTTTTTCAAAAGTTAAAATTTGAAAAACACAGTTCCTTAAAATGGCTTTTTATCAGCTCATGTGATTAAATTCAAATTATTTAACCTCAGGATTTGTAAAATTGGAGTATTAACTTTTTTAAAATGTATACTTTTATGTCTATCTCTTCATTTTAATTACCAGGACTTAGGTTGAATTACATATACACCTCTTGGTATCTCGAAAAAGTCTTGCTCGAGTCTCGCAGTATTGTTTTGAAGACCATTTCTGTACAATTTTAAGGATAATAGTCCGTGGTGATGTATAAGATACTGTAATCAAGAAATTGGTAAAAGCATTTCAACACACAAGTGGTGTATGATTTCAAAACAACCAAGGAATTGTTACATTTGTACTAACCTGTTTTGGATTTTCTATTCCTTATAACACAGATATATATTTTTCGCAAATGCTTAGAATTGTAAATAAAAGGTTATGTTGTGGTCAAACTTACTATGCAGATCTGTTTTTTACAAACTCCTTTTAAAACATGCAACCAGTTGTACATGTTTTTCTGTAGTTATAAATAGGAAATTTGAATTGCTAATGAGAATGTAAATCTGACGTTAATGCAACGGAAGAGCTTTCAACTGTGAGGCTTTCATGTGAGTGAGAGTCTGTCTAAAAAAAGCAAACAAGCTATGTAGTGGATGTACTGAACTAACATTAAAAATCAGAAAGAAAATCTTTCACTGCACATAGTTTATTATCCATCTATGTGTACTTCATTTTGTCTTCTTTTCTACTTTTTCAACAAACCTCCATAAAAAAATTCGGGCTCGATTCCAGATTTGTTTTGCAAGGTGACAATTCCCTAGTGCAAGTGCAGAGCAAAAATAGTGTTCTTAACTTGTGCATTTTTTATATAATCTCTGGTGGGTTTTTTTTTCAAGCAACTGTTTTTTCCTTGTCTCATGTAAATGAATAGAAATGTAGGAAATAAAGTGAAATTGAAAATTCACAGATGATATATTACCTATGAAATGCCAAGGAATAAAGTGATGAAGATTGATGACTGTAGAACTATTAAAAGCCCTATGCTATATAGAAAAACAAGCAATGGGGTGGTCTCTTGGCACTGTTTTAACCTTTAGAATTCCTTAATACCAGGTAATTATTCACAATAATCTGTTTAATAATTCACAGTTATTCCAGTGAAATGTTAAATTTGTTCTTGTTTCATTTTGTTGCTATTTAAGTTTCCTTGTGCCTGCAACATTTGAAAACTAAAATGCATTTAAATTCTGTTGGACCTAGAAAGGTTTAACACATTTTAGTAAAGCGAAAACAACTGAATTCCGTTTATTTCATCTGACTACGCCTACTTAATATGTGCTTTAGACATAGTTTATTGTGAGATTAATATATCACATACTGGCCATTTTGCTGACAATTTTACTCTTTATTTCTTTATTTTTAACAGAAGTATGTTCAAGTAGTACAATTTAGCTAAAGATTGAAAGTAGTTATACAAAATAGATGATAAAGGAAAAACAATTTAATATTTCAATATTATTGACTAATATATAACAATACTTTCCACTGTTAAAAGTTTATACCCATTCCATATGTCATCCAGGCAGACTATGACAGTTTTAATGAATTTTTTCAAAAAGCACACAAACGTTATCCAAGACTGAACCTAGTCAGACACCTACCTTACTGCAGTTTCCACCTTGACAGCTCAGATGCTTGAGATGAAGTGAGGAATAGAAATGTCAGTGACTGGCCTGTGTGGTGCCATAAGGTTGTAATCTAATCCATAAACTATGCAGTTTTTGATCAGGTGTTGTTGTTTATTCATAGCTGCAATTACAGTTAATTGCTATTTTATAAACTTTAATCTATCATTTATCTGTCATTTAGTCATTATTTGAAATCACAGCTTTGTGAATATGCATTCATGTATATTTCTTAATTGATTACTAAATTAATTCAAAAGTGCTCTGGTTTCGAAAATGAGGAAAAGAATAGGCTGAGATGAAAAACAGAAATACGAACATATGTCCGGTTCACTACTCTCCTCAAAATGTACATGTTCCAGGTGTCCATAAACTTGTATGCAAATCCCAAACAATCTATAAACGTTAAAAATTTATACATATTCTAGGTACCAATATTATGTTATGCGGGCCCCATACAGTAGATACTAAAACTAGTTTGTGCTCTGCTCAAGTTAAATATTGCTGCCATGAACAGGTTTATGATCACTAATATTTATGAAATGCGGTTTGCTTGACCGTTACCTTAAAGGTTACTAATAATAAATTATATGTACCCATCCAGACTCTGTTACCAGAAATATGTCTGTTCTATATCACAAATGACCACTTACTACTTTCTACTTTGATGAAGAAGCTGCTGATTATAAACATATATATAAGAGCTTTCCAGATCCCCGGGGGGGGGTACTCGACAGAAAAGTTGCTAGGGGTGTGCGGCCCAGGTTAAAAAACCATGAAAATGTGATAAATAAAGATCACCAAAAATATACCTTGTCATAAATGAAAAAAACATGAAAAATATACCCTTTTGTAAATAACTCTCCCAAAATAGATACCCTGTGTAAATTTAACTTGTAATTTATATACCCTGTGGTAAATAAATATGGAAAAATTTACGAACCTTAATTTTTCATACCTGTGGTAAATGCGTAAACAAATATTTTGGAAATGTATACCCTCTGGTAAATAAACCGTTAAGAAGCGTGAAAAACATTTTGGTGGTAAATGCGGGAGCTGAATAAAGGGGGCCTATTGGAGCGGCACATATGTATAGTGACTTTGAATGGCAGTACCCCCGGGTCCAGATCCCATCAGAAAATGTAAATGGTCCCACAATTCATAGGCTACCTGTAGCTGTTCAGAATGTTGTATATATATATATAGTGCATTCCGTTGGCTCCCAGATTATTTTTCCAAATGGCCACAAAAATGTGTAACTTGTTACTTTCAATAAATGGTATAGAACTGCCCCCTGTTCGAACTTCCATTGCTCAAAACTCACCAACATGACATGTTGCCACTAGGTGGCAGTCAACTTGCTGAGTAAAGATGGCTGTGCACCTTAGGGTAATTGTACCCCCCGCAGTAGGCTGGAGGTACTTTGGATTTACCCTGTAACCGCCGCGTCCACCGCGTCAAATTCACTGTTATCGAGATATCTCAAGAAGGCAATGTGATATCCATTTGAAACTTAAATCGTATATTAC
>JAOXYB010023425.1:0-16557 GCA_028565635.1 Phoronis ovalis | reverse complement strand
AAAATTGAATTACTTTGTTTGATTGTAGTACCTTCCTCTTTGTCTTCCTATTTTTATATGTGCTCTCACATACAATGTGAAAATTACCATTAATTTATCGTACCTAAACATTGCTTACTTCACCATGTGTTACCTGTTATTACAACAATCTTTATTTCACTGTACTACCTGTAATTATGACAATTACCAGGTACGCATTTCTTACTGGACAATTCCTATTCATGATAACTGTACTATCTGCTGACATTAAAATAAACACAACACTTCTCATTGGCTAAACGAGTCACCTATTATTTTTTGTTGCAATTGCGCGCCAACTTCGTCAGTAGCCGCTCGTACTCCATACCACTTACACCTATATTATACATTTTGCAGGTAAGCTTCAAATCATTTTAAGTTTGTCCATTTCTATGTTTGAGTGCAGGTACAACGTCAAACTATGTATATTCTAATATTAGCATTGCTATCAACATTATACTTCTGTTATCTTAATTTTGTTATTGATAAATTAACATGGTTGCACCGCCTCATTTGTGGTTTCAGTAAATTAAAATAAGAAATTTTGTAATCAGTGAACGTAACTTTGATCAATTTGCATTTTAATTATAGATCTTTGCTTGAGCGAGAAAAAGGTGTAATCAATTGACCTTAGTGAATAACAATTGTAAGAACTGAAGGTATGTCGTATGGCTAATTTCTGCAGGCACACTAGTACTTTATGTTAGCTTGTTATACATTGAGTGATTTACTGTCGTTAGATTTACCATCCCGATGTCATGTTCTAATAAATTATTTAATGTGACGTTCCACAGTTTTTTAAAAGTGTTCTCGCTATTTGTCATTGCAAACAACCGTTGTGGCTTCATAGTTGAATTTTTTTGTTGACTGTCAATAAAAGTTGTTACGTCGAATATTCCTTGGTATCTATTATTGACATCGATGTACGTGATATTAGGTAATTGGCGAGTTAGTAAACCTGTCATGTAAACGTCTTCGATGAAAAAATAAGGCGTGTTCAACGAAACATTTAACAACTCAGGAATAATGTCTTGTGAAATACAATACCCAGCACCGGAACAATAAGTAGGATAATATGACTGTCCTTTAAATCGCCATTCTGGTACGCACCATTTCATACAACTTTTAGGGTTCCTTAATATGGGCATAGTACCACCGTAATTTACGTTGCCTAGTATATATCGCTGTTTGTTTGCTGTCTTGTTATCCAACAATTCCAGAAATCGAAAGATATGAATAAATATATCGTCATCAGTTTTAAACACGTACTTTGCATTAGTGCAAAAGTGGCAAACCCACTTCAATCCCATAATGCCTTTGTAGGTTATATTAGTATAGCTGTCAATGAAATTTTCTTGGACAATATCTTCATAACGCAAACTTTCTTTTTCAATATCTTGTTGTACTTCTACATCATTGTGAGCTGCCAGAAGGAACACGACACGAATTTCAAAAGTTTCAAATAAATTCTTGTTAGCCCAAGTTTCTCTTAATAATTGACGTTTCTTAAAATTCCTTGGTGCTGAATAAACTAAAGCCACAAACTTTAGTTCTCTGTTAGATGTGCATATATTTTTGTTATTTATAATATATTCAAAGTTATGAGGATTTATTGTACTAATATTTCTTAATGTATCCACTGTTGTTGTTGTAGTCGACGAATTGCTCACGGCAGCCGCAGTAACATATTTCCTAAATGGCGATGCCTTTCCAAAAACAACTCCAACAGATGTCGCCACAGTGCTGACGTAATATTGGCTTGTTGGCTGTTCAACCAACTCTCTGATCAAGTGTGCTTGCAAATGTGTTTTATTACTATTCCGCCATGTGTTCGCTTTAATTACGTCATAATAATCATAAATCAAGACAAAGGCAAGCATAACCATACACAAATACACCATCAAAGCTAATCGTGGCTGCAACTTACGTGGCATTATGAACTGAAATATAAAAAGTAATTTAAAACAATACAGTACTAACACCGTGTTGCTAAAAATGTAATATTAAAACATTTTGGATTTTTTATGGTAGAATTTTAGGTAAAAATAACTACTGGAAATTAACTTGCCTGCAACAAACTCTGTGGAAGACACCGCAAAATTTACTCACAGTAAAAGAAATTTTGTATTTTTGTACATTCTGTGACCTGAAACACCACACAATTTATCTTAGTGATCCTTTTGTGACCCAATCTATAACATTAAAGCTGAAAAATTTATATTTTTAAGATATCTGAACATATGACTTGCATCCTTTGCTTTATTTATTGTCACTTTTCTCACGCTTTTGGACCCCGCGATATAGACGTCCTTGTATTAGCCTCGGTATCAAATATATGTAACTACTAGCAAGCAATTCGATCGTTCATAGAGGAACACTTAATTGTCCGTTTCGGAGACGTTCGGAGCACATGCCGCTTTAGTGTAATTTATCCGGCTAAGAATAAAATTGCGCATATGCGTGCCTGTATATCCTAGAGTGTCGTAAATATGCAATGCTTTATTAGTATCTTTCAAATTTCAATCAACCTAATTGCAATTATCGTGAAAATTATCGTGGAAATTGTTATCGTAATTATTATGGAAATGTAAAATATATTCATACATTACAAAATGTATCCAGTTCTCGTCTATCACTGTGTTCAACAGTTAGTTTATCAGTTTAAGCTGCTGCCTGAGTGGCTATGAAAATTAAAAAAACTTTGAACAATTAAAAAATGCTCTAATCTGCTGTAAATGTAAATACATTCAGAAAGTACGAAGTTAAGTAATGCTTGTTTGTTCAAAGTTTTTAATCCAGAATGATATAAAAACCACTGCTAGAGCAACCATGATCTTGTCATCATTGTACATAAAGAACTGTTCAAGCCGGCCATAGGGCAACGAAATATCGTTGCTTTGAGTTAATCATTACAGTTAACGTTAAGTTTGAAATACAGTGCAAAGTTAACTTACCGCTAATCGAGTGAGATACAATGACAAGTCGCCTTGTGACGAATTCACGTCAAAAGATTAAATCAAATCCTTCGAAAAAGCAGAAACGTGCCTTGAGTAAATTAATTGCAGAGTACAGCTGTTGCAATCTAAGCAATCTAACAAACGCGCGGATTAATTAAGACAAACATGTGCAAATAATTACCATTCACCAAGTACAATCAAACTAACGTCTAGGCCAAGAGATCGCGGGGAGATCGCGGGGAGATCGCGCCGGTAGATTTTTGTTTATGTATCCACGCATGTTCTTACCCATTTGTTTTGACGAATAAACGATAAATTATACCTCAGTAAAAGTAAAAATGATAAGTTCAAAAATGTAACTAATATCTGAAAACACGGCTCGTAAAGTGAAAGGCGGATATATAACCAGCAGATTATCTTTCATAATAAAAAAAACCTGTATTATGTCTTGGCCTAAAGAATGTGATATGGGATAATAAGAACCTTTGTTATCTTTTATCGAGAGTTTTGTTTTACGTTTATCGATAGATCTGTTTGGAAATGTGAGATTGAGGGTTATCTTTGCAGTTTGTGCTTTGATAATGATAGGTTTTTCTAATAAAAATCGCCTATTTTACTTACTACTAAAATTGTATTTATAGTTCCAAATTTAAAAGAGAATTTTGGAAAAATATTATGTGTCAAGTTGTGCTATTTTATTGCTAAAATATACCATTTTACATTCTATGAATAATAACTTAGCTCACATGTCCGTATTGGCCAAATTGAAAACTTATAATTACAGAAACGTCTTATCGCCAAAGCGAGGCTAATAGCTTCTCGTGAATATAATACAGATAAGGAGAACAGATGTCATCGCCAATTATTTTAAAGTGGTGTACTGAAAATCAGTTATTTATGTAACTGTAATTATAATTATTTTTAACCTGCATCTGTGAAACTGAACAACATTTCATTATTCTTATTTTTTTGTAAACAAGTTCATCAGGTTGGATATCATGGTATGTAAAAAATCAGATCTGTTGCTATAGCCCAATTCGTTTTAGAACTACCTTGACATTTACAGCACAATCTGGTGTTGGTACAAACATAATGATATACGGCATTAGTTATACATGTCTTTACTGGTGACGCACATGTGTGACCATACCACACAATAAGACATGGTTATGGTGTGTGTACACGTCATTTGTCTAAATGATGAAGAAACTAATTGAAACTTCCACGTAAAGTAAATCACCTTGTAATAAAGAACATTACAGTCTAAACTGATACTATTAGTTTTTATTCTGATAATGTTTTAATTATGATTAAATTAAAATTAAATGTATTACTTAAAAATATTAAGTTCGTGATTAAGTAAATTTGTTATAAGAGAATATGAGTAAAATTGTAAAAATATGTAATTTTGGTTATAAAACATACCCACACAGTGAAAATATGATATCTGTGTGGTCTAAAGATTTTTCTCTTAAACTAAGAAGATTTGTGTTAAATGTTTAGCCAGGCTCTAGTGGGTAAATGTAACGATATTCATAAGAGTTAATTAACACATTTATCACATTTTATTTAACTATAACAAATGTATTACATATGAAAAGTACAAATAACCTAACCATTAATTTAATAATGTGTAATAAGTTTGTACCAGGAAAAAATGGAATTTCATGAGAGATAAAGTGTTCCCACACAAACACATTATGTACGTTGATATCAAGTTCATTGAATACAGAAACAGTAAATGTATTATAAAAGTGTAACATGTAATTAGCGTGTCAGCGTTAAAATGTATTTAAAGCCATATCGTAGAAGGTACTAAACCACAGAAATAGAGCCCGGTATCAGTATATTAATTGATTTGTTTATACATTTGGTTATCAAATCAAACGATACAGATAGACAAACTATACATACAAAGTAGGTGGTCTGTGATAACCCGTCCCACGAGGTAATGATCTAATCTTCTTTTTCGACGGAGTTGTACCGCTCAAAGTCAGAACATCCACCCACTTCGAAAGATTTTGTTCTCCAAAATGGACGCATGTTTACGGTTATCGTTCGAAAGAGGGACACATGTTCTATTGAATTCGCTTAGAGAATATAGGCCCCATATATCTAGGAGTTTACTCCAAATACGGACACATCGGGATTTTTTTTTTTTAATGGAACCATATTTAGGGACTTTTCTAGGAGAAGTGATCACATTTTCAGGGATGTCTTGTTGGAAAGTACACATTTGGGCGGCATAGACTCGTACTCATCATATATGTAAATATCCCCCCGGGGAAATAACCATCAGGGAGGTTTAAAAGTGTACATAACTGCCTTAGCAATAATCTTTTTATGTCATAGTCCTGGGATATCGTAATAAAGTACGAAATCATGAGTGTTTTCATACATCTGTGTCAAGGATCGGCAAATACAATTAATTTGGTGCTTTCGGAACAGGCTTTTGGGTCAATTTATTGCATCATCTATGAGGTTATGACGTTCGTATCAATGGTTTAACTTTTTAATTATTTTATGGGTAGCCGTCGCTAAAAACCTTCGACAAATAGGAGGTCTTGTCGAGAAAATGTTATGCAGAACTGTCATGCAATGAAGTTTATAATGCCCAGCCAAAGTTTGAATACTGAACTGCACAAATAAAATATCAGTTTCTTTTTAAAGTTTATTAAATAATCATATATAAAATATTTATTTTAAATGTTTATCAGTTATAATACTACTGAAGTTACGAGTTCTTTTAAAATATATATCAATATATTTTTATCTGTACTAGCATGGTTGGCACTGGAATCCCAACGTGTCCGTATGTTGGCGCCACTGCATTGGTTTATTTTATCAGCAAATGAATAGTTGGGAGGTCCTGATATGAACAAACAGTGAAGATAACAAATTACGTAAAAATACGCAATCTTATATTTTAAGCAGATTTCTCGCGAAATATTTGTAAATGACAGTCCGAAGTTATTTACAAATGTGAGAATGAATACATAAAATTGGCGTGTTGTGTTCATTATGCATTCAAATAAGTTTGCGAGTCTACTAGTCTGGCAGGCCGTGTCGTGATATTTACCCTTATCTGGCAAATAGTGATGACGAACTTTAGCCTAAGCGGTATTTAATCCAGAGTTTATCAATTCCAAGGTAAGGGCATTGGTAAACTTAGATAAAATCGCACAAACAACGCTCAGGTTCTATCTTCAGTTACTTCCAGTCGGCTTGGTAGACGGGTTCATCACATGCCCATGGAATACAACGGTAATTATGGCTTCTGTTGCGTCCACCTCTTACGTCAATGTATTCTAGATATCTATTGAAGTAAATAGAAGTATCTGTAACATGGTATTTATTCCTTTCGGCAAATAAAACTCTGGAGTTCGTTTGAGCCTATGCTCGATCAAGAAGGATGTACATAGGCAGATAAACGGTAAGTTACCTACCAGACAAAATCCATAGTTAGAAGTGCAAGTATCACGGACCGAACACATTCCCTGTAGTAATTTTAAAAAAGACCTAATTAAATAATTCCCGGAAATAATAAAAGGGAATTTAAGGCATCCCGAATGCTTGCATAGCCTCACTGAAAAAAAGCATAGGTAACTACACTGTTTACCTAACTAAGAGTTTTTTTAATGAGTCTCGCTGTGTATAGTGGGGTGTAGTACGTACTTTAGAATGTCTTCAAAACAATAAACACGGGTGACAGACATAGGTTACCGAAACATGAATGGCCGCTAGATGTCAGTGAATCTTTACAAATATATACAGCCAGCACTGAGTAAATGAGGCTAACAAGTGGGGTAACTGACATGTGTCAATGCCTAAGCAGCCGGTAAGGTCACGACATTGACAGTATTTCCCGCCTCGAATGTCAAAAATCAAATGATTAGTGTTAAAAAAACTGATTGTGTGAAAGTAAGCAATCAATATATAAAACGATTGCACAACGGTTATTCCAGATTAAGGATGCAGTATAGATTTAATATCTGGGGTAAGTTTATTAGCATATGTTTCATGTCTAGCTGTAATTCAAGTTTTTTCCATGCCGTATCCAAAAGGTATAAAGTATTTTTTTCTTTGGTGTTTTGGCATATATCCTTGTGAATCGTGCTGAGTAGCATAGGCTTGGCTTACCAAGTTCCTCTAGGATTAGTTCAATTTGTACCGTAAAACGTAAGTTTATATTTATTATTAAGTACTGACTGCAATTTGGAGTTTGTTTTAGGCGTGAAACATGACCGATTATTATTAATCTAATTTAAGATCTGCAAGAATACGTTACGGAAAGACGTCTCTAGTACTAGTAGCACGCACCTATTTCTATATGTCTCCCTCCAATTCAATGATGTACCCCTTCAATCATTTTTTGAAAGTAAAAACATTTTATATTTAGAAATCTAATTTCGTTATGTAAGTGAGAAATGGAGTACTAAATCTAGAGCTAAAATAACAATTGTGAGTTAGATATATATAATTATTAACACAACCGCGTTCAGTAATGAATATTTATGCTAAAGCTTGAATTTTGAAATTGAAATCAAGTAAGTTATTAATACTAAATCTAGAAGACTGTAATTATAGCCATAGATAACTGAATTGAACATTAAATAATGCGAACGTATTACCTAAAATAAACTGTGATATATCAAGGATGTTAATGTGCGTGAACATATCATATAGTTCAAAAATAGTATCTAAAAACTTATTTTCCTATCAATTTAAACCAATCTTGCAAAACTTAACATGGGTATTCCCTAGTTTTACATAGTTAGAAACAAAGCTACCCATAAACTTAAAATATTGCTAATGCTATATAATTTAGCTCTTAATAAATAGCTTTCATAAATCTCAACTTACAGTATTAGTTACCGGTGCGGCAGTATTTAACTAAATTAATAAAATGATTTTTTCTACTAGTGGCTGATGTCAGTCTTGAGGTCTATCACAATTTTATCTACATGCACTATCTGTTAAGCTGGTCGTTACTGGCGTGTCATATCACACCAAATTTAGTCTTCATGAGTTTTTGATGGACTGTCTGCAAATTCAGCCCTTATCAAAAATAAATATTTTGTGTATGACAGAACTAGAAGTGTTCAAACTTAAGATATGTTCTGGAGTTGGTCTAACCGTCGTAATATATTCTAACAAAGCAAATACTGTCAACAGAATGACAGTAGCAAGACCCGGTAGCAAAAAGGCTGAAAAAAAACTGTCCATTCTATCTATATTAAAAAAAAAACTATCACACCGGTCCCTGTTTCTTTATAAAAGACAACATGCAGTCCTAGGGTTGATGATGTAAGGGCTATCAACATGTTTAAAGTAAAACAACATTAATAGTTTAGGCGATGCCTAAAAATAACATGTGAAACTGTTTTATTTTATTGAATATTTCCCATACGTAATCAAATGCGTCTTGTATGAGTTTTGCCGACCTCTAAAATATGTTTCTGACAGCACATTTTTGGAGAGATCGAATTTTTCCTTTAGAAAGGAATAATACGAGCGAAAAACTAAATATATATTTTCTTGTTAAAAAAAATATAAAGTAGTTGCCGTATGGCATTTGTTGTCCTGGTGTTATCACGTTCTTGGCGGACAGAAAGTATGATTCATTATGATACCCACATACTTTAGGATGTCATATATATCGCTTCTAATTTATCTCACTTAAATGCAAACACAAGGTATTATGACTCTTTGTATTTGGCACGTAGGTTTTATTATTTCAAAATATTTGCTAAATATATTATGTTTCAAATATATTATACATTTATACGGCTCACGGATCATACATTTTACATTGTTCGATGCCATCACGGCTTCTTCCTGAATATATTTGGTTTCGTTTTGTTATTAAATTGATCACAGTACATAATGAACTCCAGCATGTTACAGTTGCGGGTGGCACCTACTGTTTTCAGCTGCAAGATCTCATCGATCCACTGATCTCATCGGTCCCCCAAATGTATTACAGCACAGATTAGGCAGTATGAATGTATTTTACTATACTTGTCAAAAATCATTTCTCATTCAAGACGACCACCGACACAGTAAGCATGTTTATGTGTTGAAAACAGTGATCTCTTTCGACATCAGTTATATACTCAGAACGGCACAATGAATCAAATGTTTGAGTTTATCAATATATCTTTCTCTCGGTCAGTTTAGTGTAAGATATGTCATCAATTTCTATGCAATTTCAGATTTTATTTCTAGTTTTTACAAGGTGTACCTACAAGTAGTCTGTGGTATGACAGCAGGTATACAAGAAGGTGTGTAGGAAGTACCGAAACATTCCATGTAACATGTAACTGTCAATTCGTGTTTATTTTGCTCTTTTTAACTAGAATTCCTGGGTTTTAGTTAAGTTTCAAATTGCCGGTAATCTTCTTGATTAGAATGTTTTATTAAGTGGTGATCGAGTTTTATTCCTATCGCAAAGTATGGCTCAGCTATTTCATGATAACGATTCATTTGAGAGAGCATTACAAAGAATTGGGGAATCATGCAATGATACAAACTGCGTTACGGTTTAGATTTGGATTTGGGTATCGCGGAAAAAATGTATAGTCCCCGTTTTTTTTTGGCTTGTCGAAAAGTTTTAGTCGTTGATAGGTACTATTTCAGTGGTGGTCTTGTTTAGAGGAGTTTTTTGGCACCCCTGCACCACTTGCTTAGAGTTCTTTTTTCAGACTCGGACCATTCACGAGCATACCAACTTTATACCCGAGTGCTTTCCCCTGGGGCGCGATCTCAGAAAAGGGCTGTTAAACCTCAGAAATAAGGGCGAGAATTGATTTATGTAAGTTTGCCGGCTAGCTATTGTTTCTTAAAAATCAATACTTTCTGATATATCATAATATACGTAGCACCACGGGTCATGTTTTAAAATGTATATGTTTCAAAATCAAAATTATTTCCAAAATTCTTTTTTACACCCATTCAAAAAAAAAAAATCATTTATTTTTTTTTGTTTTCATGATAGGCAAAACTAGTCACGTGGGACTTGTGTAAGTCTAGACTGTGGATTAAACTGTAGTTTGTAGTGGATAAATTGAGATGAGAGAAAAAAATCAAGGTTGACCTATAATGATGTATACGTTAATACTATAACGTTAAATATTTAAATATAATTGAGATTAATTATTATAATTAGAAAGTCTGTGCACAGGCGTATATGTTATTACGTAATGAATCACGCTCTTAGTAATAAGCTTAACGTCTTTAATATAAATGAACTGTCTGTCTTCGGGCATAATTGGAAGTTACTTAGTTCATTTGAGTACTACGCAGAGTCTCAATCTTTAATATTCGTGTTCCAAATAATGTTTTTGTACTTATTATAATGTTAGCTTATCGATATTCGGGATATACGGAAATCAAATTAAAAAATAATAAAACTATTAAAATTGCAGTATTTAGTTACTAATTGAACAATTTCAAACAAATTACAATTGAGCGAAGTTTCAGAAAAAAACAGTAGGTTTCAAAGCTCAAATGCAGTATATCCTCGCATTTTACTGTTAAATGCAAAGTGTCATATTTTAATCCGGTAATTATCCTAAGGTAATTCGACACCTGTCCATTAAGGCATAACACTAAACATAACAAATACACTAATTGATCCAAAATAAGCCCCGGGCTAAATTTTAATTCTAGATGTGACCTTAAAATGTTTAGGTCATACTTATAATAACTGAAATATGACAAATACGGCGTGGTTGCTTAATGTACTGACTTCCTTACAATAAGCTGCATGAAGGGGAAAGACAGGCGTCTTGCAAGATTAGTGGTAAACTTATACGCTCTTAATGATGTTACGTCAATGAATGTAAGCGTCTTTTTTACAATTTTTCGTCGAAATCGGATATAATTTAGTTTCATGTCCAAGTTTAATTCCTAAATTTAGAATAACGATTCTGTTAAGGTATATATCATAATGAGAGCGCTTCAATTGACTGTAGAAGCATATTTATTTTCGATTGCATTACAAAGACATGCAAAGGAAACAAAACAATCATTTGCAATAGAATCTGCAAACGAGAAAGCGTCTGTTTTATGCCTCGCCAGTCGACTGCGGTTTATCACGAAAACCTTAAAAACATTTGGAGAAAATATTACGGGGAGGTCACGTCGTTTAAAATCGGAACATTTGCAACGATATATAATGGATTCTATGAGTATTTAACCTCTTATTTAATCAAAATTTTATACAGACATGTTGGTTTACAGTGAAGTGTGTACCAAACTTCTTACTTTTCATCAACGGACCAAAGCCTTTATTTGCCAATATATGAAATGAACTCAAAACAGCTGAATACTTTGTTGGTTCATTTTAAGCTCATAGTAAACAGTGACAGCTCGTATTTCATTATTATTCACTGTATAAAATCTCCATTAAACTTAATTATTCGTTCAATATAATATGCACGGTAAGTGTGACAAGATAATGAGCATTTCTTAAATAACTTTCTTACCAATATTATAACACTTGCACTTACCGCGCAAATAATGGAAAAGCAGACGTTAAGGATTGGTCACGTGATCAATCAGCGCTGTAGGTAAAGTAGTGAAGTGATTAATCTTGAAGTACTTTATAGATTTCTTTGGTCATTGTGTATTTACAGGCCTCAAGATGGGACTAAGAATTAGGTGAACGCCATCCGAGACATTCACATATTTAAGACATTTCAGACACCACTCCATAAATAACGGGAAAAATGGATCTTGAGTCAACTATGTCAAAATGAAAATGTGGAAGGTGCGGAAAAGATATGTCTTTGTATCTTACATATGTGGAACAGGAGTACTGATGTTTTTACTAGCAAACATCGCATTATTAAATTCGTTTACAAATGTGCGAGAGATTTTTGACGCAAGTCGATTAACAGAGAAGAAAATATTGCTTAATCAGAATGATATAAATTTAGTGGAAAATGCCTGGAAGTTTTTACAACCTCAAATACCAGAAACAAGACTTAGAAAACTGTTACAAAATTCCCTGGAAAAAGACAAAACAACTTCTCCAACAACATCACATTCAGAAAAATGGTTTGACTGTGATGACATTCTATATAATTCAACAGAAAAGGAATTTCTGTCATCAGGGTGGACGAAGGCGGTATATAGGACAAGCATACATGGTAAATCTGTAGCCATAAAAACCATAGACCCCACCGGTCACGATATGAGGCAGTGTCTGCGAAATGGAAAATCAGTTCCGGATTGTTACGCTCAATCAGCTCAAAAAATTTTAAAAGAAATAGTATTTTTACAGGGTGTATCACATGATAATATAGTCAAGGTGAGTGAACTTTAAATTTTAGAAATGCTGAGTAGCATTTGAATTATAGTAGCAGCAATATATAAATGCACAGTGTATTACGGTAGTTTACTTTTCTAAGTAGCTGACAAACTATAATTTTATCGATAACATGTGAACCAATTTAAGGAAACTATTTAATTTGCAGGAGAAATAATAAAACCAGTATATACAGTCACTGTTGTTAAGACATTAAAATACTATTCCCCTTTCATGCAGCTGATAACGAGACTTCTACATATATGGGTACTGCATATTCATATGGTAAATTAATAAGCAATTCGTATAATCAGTGTTTTCTCTTTTTGTCGTCACCTATGCATTATACCTTTGGCATACCTTCCAGGCATTTATGTAACGTCAGACTGTCGCAATTGATTTTTTCTTATAATATGCAATTTTCATTTTAGAAAATCGATAATGAATATTCTGTCCCGCTATTTGGTAGCCATAGCATAGCCATGTCATGTATTAATATATGTCCACGTTTTACTTGTGTGTGCATTGTGCAGTGCAGAAATGTATAGTACTGGTATCGCCCCAGAACTTTAATACTAAACAGGCCCGACGCCCTCGGGAGTTTACACTGACATCCCTGCATGGGTGATACATGCCATCACGATCTTTAATTAGCATCAGGCCCTTTTTGCACTTAGAACATTTATTATCTAGACCCATCTTGCTCTCGTCACTTATAGAAAACACTTATAAAAAGTGGCATGCGGCGCCTACGATTAAAAAAATAAATACTTAAAACAAACCCTGCAGCAAAAATGTAAAGTGTTCCATAGCATGCTTCTCTATACGCAATGCATGGACACTTAATTGAACCTTGATTTCTGCTTAAGGTCTTCAATATATTATACATACTTCTGAGCAAAATCTACATATTAGTAAAACATTTCAATTAGACAGTAAAGTTCAAAATGGTGACATTTTAATACAATTTAAATAGTAACTGTACACTTCTTATTCTCATAGGCAAATGACACATTACAACATACAAATTAGCAGTGACAAATGACGGCGGTATAATAATTTCACGGTACAGTAAACAACTAACGACCTGAAACGGTCTGAATTTTAAAATGTGTTCTTTGTGATTTTTATTACGGTCACTGTCTATTCTAAGCAGACTTGTTTTCCTTGACTATTTCATATTAGGTAGTAAATCTACAATTTAGTTTTAGTCAGTATTGAAATTTGTGCCCTAATCCGTCCTATAGATGCCAACATAATGTATTCTCCGTTCGCCTGATTTAACTAAATACAGTAACTATGTTTGAATTATATTATACAAACCCTGTATGAAAGTTTTATTAAGTATTTGTTGATTCAAAAGGCTCCTTGGTTAGCACCTTGAAATAAAGGGTTTGTCATCTTAATGCCAAAGCCATACAGAGATAGCATGCCATATGATAGATTTCTACAAATTGATTCGGCTGGATTTACCATAAATGATAAAATTCTGTATACATATTAAATAAAAATAATCTCCCTTCTACCTTCTCATATTTTAAATTACTAATGGCTCTTTGAGGGCGTTTTATTTTGGGCGATTTCTGAGTTTATTTCCCGGGCATAGGTCTAAGCTTGCCAATTAGCCTACAGATGTTTCTGCGGGAGATTGACATTTACGATGAAGAGAATAAAGTTTGATCCAATTTGCAGTCCATTTACGAAATTATCTTAATGTACATGTCATGTCGAGAAGTAAAACTCTTCAGGTAAAATCGAATGTGCTTGTCAGACACGCGGTATTAAATGGATGTAGATAAAGTCCAGCGTGTCTAAATCGTTAAAAACATGTAATTTTTCTTTATTTTTAAGTATATGTACTAACAGTAAAAAAAACATGTATTACGTCAGTTTAAGAAATTTAAGAAAATATTGTTGACGTTTCTAGTACTGGAAGTATTGTATATTAAAGGTGAAATAAAAAGTTAAAATATCAATAAAAATATTTGACATTCTCAGGCGTTAAAGCCATTCGTGTATTTAGGACTTTGAAAAAGGCAAATTTTCGCTGCACATAAAAAAGGCATTAATGCTGTTTTGTCTAAAAAAAAACAGCGGACTGCAAATAAAATAAATTGGCAATCAAGCCCTTGTCAAATATCAATTGAGTTAAAAAAAGTTAAGCTCAAATACATTTTGCCTGCATCTATTCTCATCTATGAGAAATCTTTAAACTTCCAACATCTTTATTTTGTCTAGGTTTGTCAGATCATCTCGGTGTAAACGATTAAGCTGTCTTTCGCCTTAGACATAAAGAACTTCGTAACACAGGGTAAATAATTAAAAGTGAGGCAGATTTTGAAATAAAAATTGAATTTGTTGGATTCTTATATATTGCAAATGCAAGATTTAAATACTTAAAACTGCCAAGTATTTCCACGCATTTATTGACCATAGTTCAAATAAGTTGGTTCAACTTTATTTTTGAAAAAAATATTATAATATTTAGATTCTAGATTATTGTTCATAATTTTCTTTACTATTATATATAATATGGTCAAAGCAAGAAGATATCTATACCTGGAATTTTAAAACAGAAACACACAGTATATGTTCCGATCAGTTCTACGTTCCACTTCGAAAATCTCGCGCAGCTCATGAAAAAATATTGCGTTTGATATTATTCTGGATAAAACTTTAAATTAAAAGTTTAAAACAAAAGAAAAGTTTTCTTCCGTAAAGATAGTAAAACCTTTTTTTACAAACAAGAGTACACTACAGTGGCTACATTAGAGGTTTATGAGTATCTTACATTAAAAATTTAAATTGTTATGTAATTCCGTATTGTTTACCATAATACTATAATGCAAGATATAATCGTTAAAAACACAAACACGCAGAAACAAGCTTATATTTCATGTATGACACGTTATAACATATGCCAATCAAAATTAAGAAGCTGTAAATCATTATCGTAGCATTGTCTACAGTCTTAATTAGAATAACGGTAACTTTATTAAGTTAATTTTATATTATTTTGATATATTAGTATGTTTTATCCCAGACTGCCTCATCAATCTCAATACATCCTTTATTACATTATTATAGATTCATATTGTTGTCTGTGAAACACCGCATACTTTATGTTATACAGGGTCCGTTGATCTTTTTTATACTAACCTTATACCTGCATTATAGGATTCTTTTTTCAACTTCACAAGTAGATGGGTATGTAGATGTCTAAATATAGAAACTAGTGTTTCTTTTTATGTCCAAATAATCTATCGTACTGGTGTTGACCCACCACAAAATGTACATTGACCGAGACATTTGATTTTAAAATAACTTTGAGTTTTCATATGTGTTTCATTCATAAATCATACTCGTTTGACAAAAGGCGGTTGTCGTCAGCTTGTTTCAGCTTGTCATTGTTTTCTTTCTAATTACTCAGTGAGAACAAACAAATGCATGTAAAACTGTGAGAACATTAAGCTGATTCCGGTGGCTGTTCTAATAATAATGGCTTAAAAGGCTAATTGTTTGATAACTGAAAAGAGCCAGTGAATATACACTTGGTTAGTGTATATTCACAGGGTCGTGAATATAAACTAACCAAGCCCTCGAATTATACTAAAACATTAACAGAACCACACGAATATTAGGAGTGTTTATGTATTTTTAACAAGATGAATAAATCATGTTTCATAAGTTATACTGGACTAGACATGCTTGACAAAAACTATCACTACTAACAGTTAGTTAATAAAAGTACCGCTGTAAGGACACCGATAATAAAAAGCTCATAGAACCTGGAACACTGGGTTCATTCTGACGGATTTCTGTTCAGCAAATTAACTTATATAACTAGATACGAAATACAGAATGAAAAGCATAGTGTTTACGACAAACGAACGCTATTGTCAGATGAATGTTCAATTCAGTTTGTTTGCTAGGTATTCATTAACTCTACATGACAGGTGCGACTATTTCGTAAATTACTATAACTTTGTGCCATTATAAAACTATTTTCCAACTGCTAATTCTACTATTGTTACGCGTTAGGTCATAATTACTACACCTGCCCATCTTTCGATGCATATTATTACTCATGTGTCAATAAAGTTTCAGTAAATTTGATTAGATTTATATATCAGTGAAGGTAATATGACATTTTGTGTTGATACTTATCTATCGCCACCTGGTGGTCGCGACACTGTGTTGTAGTATACATGATTTTTGGAAAAAAAGATATATATATATATCTTTATCCAAAGATCATGTGTGTGTATA
>JAOXYB010023414.1:0-16567 GCA_028565635.1 Phoronis ovalis | reverse complement strand
AAAATATACACTGTAGTTAGTGATGTTACATAAAGTCTTTTAATATTATAAGAATAAGGTGAAAAACAATAAAAAAACATGACATTTAGAAATAAATAAATACAGGTTTGGGATATTGTTATAGTTTCTTTAAGGGTAGTAAGTTGTTTAGCATTTTATAAACAAAACAATTGAAAGATTTTGTCACTTTAATTTATCACTGTATACCAGTTACAGTTGAATATGGACTATTCCAAAACTTTCCAGCCAGTAAAAGTATCTTCTTACAAACAATGATAAAATATACACTGTAGTAGTGATGTTACATAAAGTCTTTTAATATTATAAGAATAAGGTGAAAAACAATAAAAAAACCTGACATTTGATATCTTATAAACAGGGTAATATAATGTTTAATTTCAAATGATATCACATTCCATTGGTGAAATATCCCACTAACAGTGAATTTGACGCGCTTTACATGGATGCCAGTTGGCCATTTTGGTTCTGAATGACCCCAAAATCAATAGGCTTCATTGTCACAATGCAAGTAATATACGATTTAAGTTTCAAATGGATATCACAATGCCTTCTTGAGATATCTCGATAACAGTGAATTTGACGCGGCGGTTACAGGGTAAATCCAAAGTACCTACTGCTGGGGGTACAAATATTGTTTTTGGTTGCAAGAACTTTAACAGTTTTAGTTTTTTTAAAGACTGCCTGGGCAAGGCCCCTGGGGAGGGGGTACTGCCATCAAAGTCACTATATATATGTGCTGTCCAATAGGCCCCCTTTTTTCAGCTCCTGCATTTACCATAGGGTATATGTTTTCACGCTTCTCAAAGCCTTGTTTACCACAGGGTGTACTCTTTTTGTTGGAGATTTACCACACAGAGTATATTTTTAAAAAATATTCATTTCGCACAGGGTGTATTTCTTGGAAAATGCATTTACGACAGGTATAAAAAATTAAGGCTTGTAAATTTTTCCACATTTATTTACCACAGGGTATATAATTTACAAGTGAATTTTGCACAGGGTATCTATTTTGCCCCTATTTTGGGAGACTTATTTACGACAAAGCATATTTCAGGTTTTTTCATTTACGACAGGGTATACTTTTGGTAATCTTTATTTACCACAGGATCAGGGTTTTTTACCCTGGGCCGCACACGCCTACCAAATTTTGTGTCAAGTACCCCCCCGGGGGTTGTCACGCAGAAAACTGAGATGGCTAAAACATACCCCTTTGTAACACCCGGCTATGCCTATGGCAAAATCATACCGGGCCCCCTTTATAAGCAATCATAAGTATACCCCCGTTGCGAGCGTCCAGGGCTGAAATATATACCCCGTTGCAAGCACGTATATATATAACAACTTGGATGGCAGTGCCCCCGGGCAGTAATCACAATAAAACGTCAATCCCGGGACGTCAATATGACTATGAGTCGACGATCTGCTATTTAATTCTTAGATTCATTTGCTGCAGCGGTCTAGGGTACAAACCTCAAAGATGAATCCACAGTTTTAATCTTCATCCCCCAACTCTGCTGTCTTCATCTCATCTATAACTACAAGCTGATGAAATGCAAGTGTCCAGCAGGTACAAGTCCAACAAATCCCCGCCAGTTTAAACTTCCCACCCTCAGGCTGTTTCCGGTAGTAAATATTGCCATCTGGCGAGAAATGTTGAAGCAGCACAATTTAATACCAACATTTTTTAATAGACACAAATAATTCTATACATTATATCACAAATAACTTTTCAACCATTTTTATTATTGAGAAGTCTAGATGCGAGATTATCAAATCATCCTCCCATCGGAATCTCAACAAAGAACAATTTTTTTGTTCATGTAAAATAATGTATAAGTGTATACTTGGCCTTTAACTTTACTTAATAATATAATTGTTTAATGTGCGTTTGGGGATTTATTTTAAAATCTTTTTCTTTTCCATTTTACGGCGTAGCGTTTATATCTTAATCATGTCTTGTTTTAACCTGATACAAAAACTATTAATTAACGCAGAAATTATGAGTCATATGAACAGCGAAAGACCGCGAAATTGTACATTTCAAGAGTATTTCATTTACTGTTGTCCAAGAGGCAAGACTATTTTAATTTTAAAAAATCGGGGTTAATTTATGTCTTATAAAAATATTTGAATACACAAATATAGTTTACGTGTTATATTTTCTAGTCACAGGTTGTTTAATGTACCATCACAGATTCTTTGCAATTTCTTAACAGGTGCGACAAGCCGTAATCTCATCATAAAAGCGCGTTATGTATTACAATGACCCCAAAGCTTGCTTGGCAACGACCTTGACAACCAGTCTTGTGCATCATGGCGGTTGCAGGTGGGTACAATTCAGTCTGCTCAGGACATTTTTTGTAAAATTTATATGATTAAGGCCAAAACTAACTCATTTTACTCTCTGTTTTAGCTCAATCAAATAGGATAGATGTCCTCAGCCAGCCAAAGTCGTTTCATCCTAATTTCAGAGAAGACAGGTAAGTAAAAACAGGAAGGAGTTCCCTAACTCCTGATCCTGAGCCATTCCTGAGGCTTTGCCGAGTTTTATACTTCAAAGTAAAGTTGGAAGTGGGCCTAGCATCGGTTACTCACAGCCATTTTATAACGGAATCTTAAATTATATACAAAAATAAAGAAATAGTTAGAAAGATGGCAAATTAAAACAGCTAATTACAAATGTATACTAGTGGCGCCCTTCAGCAGACGGCTAATTAAGTTTAACCATTGTTGTGTATACAAACCCGTATATGTCATTCAGGTTATACTGGTAACTCTGGAATGGTTTCATTGCTGGTAAAACAAGTTAATGGCTTATTTCATCATTTATTTGTTAATTAACAAACTGCATTAGAGAAAAAATGTAAATAGTTTTACTCTTATATTATTTCATAAATTATTGAAAATCAATTCTTAGGCTATTAAATTTTCAATTGAATCAATAGATTAATAAAAAAGACGGAATTTTCTATTCTCAAAATTAGGGAAGGCAATTTAACTTTTTCTATGAATTTTTTACTTTATTTAAGAAGTAAATAATGTATCTCAAGAGCTCAGCTGCGATTAATCCACAAAATGCAGTTAATTGCTATAGATTTAAAAATGTTTATCAAAATATTAATATGAAGTATATACAAGTGTAGTGCAATTACTATCCCTTTAAGAGCCTCATCCAAGGCCCTGTAGTGAACACTTGAAATGTTGAGTTTGAGTAACTGCTGCATAAATTCTTAACTCTGCATGGGGTACATGGATGGACCATTAATGTAAGGAGAACTGCAAATACCTCCTGTTTGTTTCTCTCAAACAATTAATATTCAATTAGGCAATAAACATGACATAAATAAATAAAGTTATCTGTGATTATCTAACCTGTCATATTTATATTTATAAACCATGCTTGTTATGCAGAAAAATAAGAGGCTACAAAGATAATTTAATTTCAGATAACAACTCTTGGATCCTGCTTAAGCATTTTTACGAGAGTTCTATCCCAGGGATGTTAATTCATTTTTTTAAAATTTTAAATATTTATCTCAAATGCATTCAGTGAAAGATAACCAAAAATATAAAGTTCTCCCATGCAGTGATATTGTAGCTTCACTTAAGCATTTTAAAAAAATGCTTACCTTAATATATTGCTAAATATAGTTTATAATAAAAAACATACAAATTCCTATAAACAATAAATAGAGCATTTTTGATAAATCTTGTTGGAGATTGTCATCAAATACAACTGAATCAGAAACTTGTGTTATGTTAGTGGCACATTGTTAACTTTAGTTAAAAATAGTATTTTTTAATTTTGCAATAAACAGTACTGCACTTTGTTGCACAATGATTTCCTTTTCAAAACACATTAATAATTTACCATTAATTACATAATTTAAATATGAGCAATGGAAACATATTTGTCAATTATAATGATATGGTATTAGTGATGTTGGAACAAGATCAATAAACAGATATTTGCAAACAATAGCAATTTTATTAAAATCCATTTACTTAAAAATGGTATAATTGTGGGTATCATTTATTTGAAGTTGTTTATTTTTGAAGCAGAACAAATACAATTTAATATTAGCTATTGTAGATTGCATGAATGTTAATATACAGCCCAAGTGTCCCCCTAGTGAACATGATAAACTACAATTAGAAAGGTACATGTAGATTAACATTTCTTGAATTTAAACTTTAAACCAACGTACACAATGAGTTTTCCAGAATATTGTTTTGTCTACCAGATGTCGTTAGCGGCCAGTTGGTTTTTACACGTAATTGTATTATTTTGCAGACGAAGCATTTATTGGGTAGATCGTCTTCCTCCACAGGTGGGAAAAGATGGAACAGTTTCAAGTAAGTGGATAATTGCATAACATGACATACCTAATCCAAATGATTTTGAGAAAAAACTTTTGAACTAATAAAAGATTAGAAATATAACACAAGTTATCGTTTTTTAAAAATTTCTCTTCAGACAAATGTAATCATGAGTTACTGTTAAAAAATACCTAAATATATTGTATGTAAAATGACACCAAAAGGAAAATGACACTGCAAGAACAGCAACAATGAGCATATTGATTCTTGTTTGTATTAAAACACTGTAGTTCTAGAATTTCATTGAAACAAAAAAAATACAGTAAAATACATTGTTACGACAGTGGTGAACTAATTTAAAATGAAACATTACAAATATTAATAATTACTGCAATAAAATTCTTTAGATTAATTACCATTGCTCAGTTAATAATTTTACTCGTTGAATTATTTTTGTATTGTATTAATTTTCACTGAATTAATTTAAATTCCTTAAGACCGTGTTTATTGGATCTGTTTTTTGTTTTTCAGTTCTAACTCCACGTCAAGAGCAGCTGGTTTATTCTAAGATGCCTCATAAGGACTGGAGACAAGACAGGTAAGCAAAAAATTACCATATGAAAGGTATGGTGTCGGCTCTATATTATAGTATTTCCTTCTTATATTATCACTTTAAATATTAGTAGATTATATATATAATTATACATAAAATTGACTAAAATTTGATGTTTGAACCTCAGCAGAAGTTACTGAAGTTAATGGGATGTTTTTTCACAATAGGCCAACTGCAATATGGATAGTGAACGATGGAGCAAAGAATGCAGAGTGTACTCCACGTGTTACAGCTTTAGCTGAACATAAGCAGCCTCACAGTGAATACAAATATGAACGCTCGGTTTATACAACAGTTCCCGAGCCCGCAAAACGTACAACTGCCACAGGTAGAATTGAACAGCTTTCAACGCCTAAGAATCGTCCAGGTAATGATAATCGTCCAGATTTGTTTTGGACGGAATTACCACCTGGTGCTTCCGCTGCAGCTATGAAGGCAAACCCTACGCCTCGCATAGACGCACTTGCAGAGCATAAAAATCCCCATAGTTTATTTAAAGGTGAAAGAGCAGTGTTATGGATACCACCAGAAACTGCTCTTAAAGCTATTTCTACATTACGATTGAGTCAGCTTGCTCGTCCTAGAAGTCGCACAAGATTACCAGAAGAGTATGATCCCTACAAGGTATCCACAGCATCCAAGCGAGCTACAGCAACTCCTAGAATAACTGAACTGTGTGTGCCAATACCCAGAAAAATTCGGCAAAAGATAGTTGTATAGTTTTAAACTTTCATCTACAAATATATTGTGTGATATTATAAAAACAGGTACATTTTGAATTTGCCTGAATTATATTTGTTGTTTTTTATTCCATGTTTTGGGTACTTGATGTCTCACTAACAGAAATAGTTGTATATTTCTGCTTGCCTTGAATATTGCTCCTAATCAACTTTTTGCTCAAGGTTTCAGTTTTTAAGTTGGTTCCAAGGAATCAGTACCTTACCACCCATTTGAAACTGTTTAAAATATATTGAAAGTGCAATTTTAAAAAAATATTTTAAAAAGAATAGATATGCTCACATAACTCTTGTATCTAATATTTTAAAAAGAATAGATATGCTCCCATAACTCTTGTATCTAATAGCCCTTGTTTTTCCTAAATTATATAGGTTCTTGTTTTTACACAGAGTGACACTATGCAATTAAATAATTTCCAAAAGCTGAGGATATTAGTTTAGCTTTTCTGTTCTTTGTACTAACAAAGCATTGCTCATTAAAATTTGTGTTTAACATTTGTATGCATTTTATTAACAAGATGTAGTTAAACATTTCATGAAATTAATGTTGTTTTGAGTTTTGAGGAAAAAAATGGTTTTAATTAATCCAAAAGCTGTTTGATGAATTTTGCTCAACACTTGTTTCACTGCATTTGGTGTTTTTGTATGCTAAACTTTCTAAATAAATGTATACTTTTTATTATGTAAGCCCTCTTGTTTGTTTTCATTGGATTCTATAATTGTAAGAATGTATGTTCATGTTCGTGCACACCGCAATACATTTTCTCATAGCCTCTTTCAAGGCTCTAAAAAATAATATATTTGTCGACTATATTCGGATGTCATTTCACTAAGGTTGCATTCAATGGTTTCCTGGCAGTGGGGACTTAAGGCACACCATATAAGGGCTATAGGGGGGGGGGTATCATGAGCATTGGGGTCTGTTAAGTGGGAGCAGCGAGGATTGCCAATTTTTAAGTGCGAGCAGTATACCTTGGGGGTACACTTACCCCACTCACATATAGTACCAACAATATGACCAATTCCTGAAAGTCGAGAAAGCCAAAAAAAACCTATGAACCTTTCCCATTACACTCACAAGATGTTGCTCACACCAGTCATAGTAATATTATCCAAAGTTCAATTTAAAAATAATTTTTCAGCCTCAATTTCGGTAATTCCCCATCCAAAAAGTGAGTTATTCTTCAAGAAACAGCTTTCTTTGTGCACAGTTAATGTTTTATTTATTCCTAATTATACTGATCTATACTGCTTTCTATACTCATATTGAGGGCTATAGGTTTTTATTTTGCGAGCTGCGAGCATCCATTTTTTTTTTAAGTGCTGAAATTGTCATTTTTGAATACTACCCCACTGCACTCACCAGCTGTGCTTTATTATACCTGTTTTAGGTAGAGGGCATTGATTACGGAATATTATTAATAAAAATCAAATTTATTTTTAGCCAATTAAAACTATTTATAAAAAATTTTTGTAGCTGCTTAATTTTGTGCATAGTATATATATAGTATCATTTAAATTATTGAACTTGTATTCTTTAGCCATTCCTGAAAGGTTTCGACCCCATGTCTTTATCAACATGATGTGGTAATGAGATCACATGATTAGCCTTCACAAAAACATGGGATATGACAGACAGTCCGCTCAAGTCTCAGATTAGATGTTCCATCAGATTCACAAAACCTCAGAGAAGCTCTCTTAGCAGTAGCTAAGGAATATAACTTCTGTAAGAAAGGATTGTCTACATTCGGTGCTCCATTTCTATAAACTTGGACACTGTTCCTTGAGGATAAGAATACCTGCTGGTGTTAATTTGACGTAAAGTTATTAGTTGGAGTGAAAAACAGCAAGCTTCTTCAATTTAAGGCAAGCACAGTTTTATTGAAAAAATATCTGGACTATTATCACAACTATAACAAGTATATCATATGGTTATATAATAATAATACCCCAAAATGACTATAGGATAACTAAATATGTAAGGAAATAACAAATATAAACACCCAGTAGTCATTATTTCATCATGCCGTGCCTGTTAATATTCTGAAATTAAAGTTTAGACGATAACAGCGACTATGTTACCACATCATTACAGGCTGCCACCTTTGCCAACCACAATGGCTGATACATAATTACATAAAAGGTTCATGGGAGAAAACATAGTTTCATTTACATCATGATATTGACAAGCTTACTAATCACAAGCAACAGTTCAAAACAAACTTATTATATGCGATATAATTGAAAACTGTAACTCCTCAATTTCTTTTTAGATATGAAGAACAATTACTACCGTTCGCAATGATATGCAACCTCGTGATATTGTTATTTTTTACATCATAAATATCTAAAGGGAATAGTACCACATGCCACTATACCATGGGGGTCGAATTTCATTCCAACCAGTAGTAGATATGACTGGTTATTTCGAAGGGCAATCTCTAATTGGGAAATAAAAATTCTTTGTAAGAAATGGTAACTACACAAAATTTTGTTTCGATCTATTGCTTACAAAGAAGGCACTAATTGACAGACAAAAATTATTTTTAATTATACACACACCTTGATTGTAGAAAATAATTTTCAATAAATAATACACAGCATTGTCCTCTGGTGAGTATCAATATAACTACTAACTGTTTCACAATGGATAAATAATCAAAATCCTCTCAAATGAACTCAAGAACAAAATCTTCTGTAGAACACCTCCATAAATATAAACCTATTTTCAAGATCCCAAATGCACAATTTACTGCATATTAAAGATTTGGGATATGCATTTTACTAAGCAACAATATATTCTCACCAGGTGAATTAATATATGTTATACTAATGGACTAAAAATTTTCTTCGAAAACTTCAACAATTTCTTATAACTAAACTTGTGAATTTTCAAATCTAATACCATTTCATGAACATATACTAGGTAATAGAATTGTTTTTGCTTTGATAGAGGCATTTAAATGAGAATTTGTTTTCCATTACTTATTATTTCTTAACCAATTTGATTATTTCTCCATTGTTCATTACATATTTAATTCAGCATTTATTTAACATTGATCTATAGAAAATGTACCTTAAACCCATTTATTAATCAACAAAGAAATTAATATAAAAACCATATTTTTTGTTCACAATTCACTCCAAAACAGTTAAAATGAAACAACTGCAGTGTATAGAAATGTCAACTCATAGTTTTTATAATGCGCGTTTTCAAGCAAAATGATTTACTTTTTCTGTTTGCAGTTATCATTTTCAAATTTATGATTAACTACATGTTTCCATAACATTTAATTATATTCACAACAAGCACGTGATAAGCTAGTTGGTTTTAAAAGTTGGGGTCCCTGCAATTTTCATATAAATGGTGTATAAACATGTTTCCCAAATCAATAATCTATATCTGCAGACCACTAAATGATGAGTTTTATAAAATAGAATCCTTATGAGAGAATTCTACAAGAACCTTGGTAACAATAAAAGAGTATTTCCACTAGGTGGCACTTTTTACTGAATAAATCAGATGGCAGCCATTTTTGTCAACTGACAGTAATTATAAACTTTTACCATATGCATTTCTAATAGTCTGCAATTTATCCGAGTAAAATTATATGCGACTAAGTATACCCTATCAAAGTTGTAAAATTCGCAGAAGTGGAGAGTGGCCCAACTCAACTTGCTGGAACTCAAATATATTTAACCTTGTCAAGCTGGTATATACATATGCAAAGATATACTTTCCAAATACTGTCCTTTCAGTTAGATGTCATTTGTTATTCGGTTTTGAAAATTCCTCATTTACGGAAGCTTCTTTTAGTTCATGTGTACCAAAAATGTTACGATCACAAATTCATGTCGAATTTTAGAAACTACCTATACACAGGTTGGTTATCTGCTATGTGAACTTTACTTGCATAAATAGTATGGGACTGACAGAATAAATTATAAAAAATAACGATGCAAACTGCATGTACAGTCATAAGCTTCCTCAAACATAAAAATTGTTAATAACTTTGCAGTAGTTTAAACATTTCCAAACAAAACTTATACATCAAATAGCAAACTCAAAAGCAGCTGGAAATCATCACAGTTCACACCTATATTTGACTTTTCTGTCATGTCGTACAGTGTACCATGTCTTTGATTTGTGATATCATATTCTTACATTTGGCAGAACGAAAAACATTTAGAGGCTATTATAATACAAAGGTAGTTCAAAACAAGAAAAACCTGCAGCTACCTAATTTTACCACAACTGAATTGTGACATCATTAATTTAAGGCAATGCTATAATTCACGACATGACACAATAAAAAAGTCACATATCAATATTTACTGTGACAACAAGCAGCAACAGCAAAGATATCCCTTATAACATATAACTTAGCATGAGCACAACAATTTTTTGCCATAAATACTTCCAAATACTACAAATTCCTCCTTCCAGAAATACTTCATTGTCCCTGGGGTTTCGTATACGTCAAGTAATGTGAAGTTACGTGTATATAAAAAACTAATCGTCCTCAAGAAATAGAATATGACTAAAGATCTTTCACTAAGACCGTGCAGCAATGGGAACATATAACAAATATTCTAAAGTACATTTCGTTAAAATACTTTTAGTAACACTTTGCTGCCATACCGAGCGTAATACAATAGTTATTTATACATCTAACAATTTTCTTTAACTCACTCGAAGGATCATAGTTTTTTAACAAACCAAAAGAAGTCCTGTTGCAGACATTGTGAACATTTGATCCATGAATTTTCTTTACACCATTTGTAAACATTGTCATCCTAGTAAAGACACAACAACATTTTTAATTCCATTCGATTATCACCATTTTGGAAACAATAGTTTCAGAAGGGGCTATTATATTATAACCCTGTGGATAGAATTTGCAGAATTACAACCCATTGGCCAAGCTTCACAGTACAAATGATGAAATCTGCATTAGCCACTACAAATGTTCACTAAAATGTTGTTGCTTATGCAAACAGAAAAAAATTCTCTGTGTGTCACACCATGTCCAACAGCTTATGAATAAACATTTTCCAAATCAGGTTCATTATCACAAAAAGTTCAAGAGCACGTGATTCTAGATAAAATCATCAGCAACACTCTTTCACGTCATCCATTATTTCTTCCTGTTGACAATTAACTTCTCATAAATCCTCGGTTCCAAACAAGTAACTGTATTATTGATTTTTGATTTATAATTTTGTATTTATTTAATTGTTCTCCTCCATTTTGTTTTTAAACACAGAGGTCAACTTAATACATGTGCCAGCACTTGGCGGCTGTTTGTTCCTGGGGTACATTAATCCAACCAGCAACTTTTTAAATTTTCATTCCCAGTAACTATCCATACGGCAGTCAGGCAACTCAGTGTGCTATGAGGAAGTTACAGTTAGGTTGACAACTGTGTCATAGTTATTTACTGTAGAATAGTCTATTCCATAATAATGTGTCATAAGTGTTGACAAGAAGTCATCATTGCTGGACTAAAAAATATAACATGACAAATTAATTCTACAGTTTTGCATTGTAAAAAAAAATGGTTTCTTTGGGATAGGAACTCTTTCTATTTTGCAAAAAAATTATCACTTGCTAAACTTTAATATCAGTCTGAGTTGGGTATTAAACCTCATACACAAAAGAGCTCCAAATCTCCAAAGTAAAGAATGATTTAAATTGACTGAAACAGCATATATAACTATATTTCAAGATTCTAGCACAGTACATGTTTATTTATGCAACAGAGCTGTTGAAATGAATGAACCCCGAAATTGTACCGTCTTTACAGAATGACTTGAACACCAGGAGGACTTCTTGGTTATATTTTAGGGTGCGGATGTGGCGCTACAGTTAAATTATTTTTATTATATCTTCAAAATTATTCTTTTTATTTTAGGGATCATACAGCAATGTTTTTCTGATCATGTTTTAAGCAGAATTCATTCATTAAAGATTATATTACTTTGAGGATGAACACTACAAAGTGAACAGTTTGAAATCACTTCACGATAATGTCAAACAAATGTCAGTACCTCCTCCCAGGAGATAATTTCATGAATTGTTAAGAGCGTAATGAATATTGTTTTTCAGATTAATATTGTTTTGACAATATCTGACAAAGCAATATAATTTATCACTGGTAACAGGTTGCACTTTTAAATATTAACATACTGACATGTTCCCTAAGTCAGCCCTTTTATTTGAAACAGAAAATAAATCATTGTGAATCCAAGTTTGTGTCCAAAACGTTTAAGAGGGAAGCAATATTGATGAAATCACAGTTGTCCACAAAATATAGTGTGTAAAGTTGTCAATCTTATTGTGTGCTTGTAAGCATAGCAATAACAAATATATCTGCATGAATTTATTACCAGCATTGCAGCTGCATAGTGGTTAGGTTTCCTCCATTTTTTTTGTGATCAACCATTGCCACATTAATTTATCAGCAGGGGACAGCATTTGTTTTTCAGTTACACAGAGCAGATATAGTCTTAATTTAAATATGTACAAGCTCAAAAGGTAATTCCTTATACCACAGAGAGATAATCCTAAGAATAGTTAATATTAGAAGCCAAGCCATAAGATTAAGTATAACAATTATGGGTGAACTTAGATTTTGAATTAGTAAGGTAACAGCTTTAGACACATTCAAGGTCAAGAGATGGTATTAGAATTTACATAAAGAAACAAATAATGTGAGGGGCAGAGCTGTCTTTTCAGAATAATACTATGTGAATTACCACTGCACAACTCTAAAGTGAGCTGTTAGAGGTGTACACATATATTGTACATACTTACACATTGTCTGAACAAAGTTATAAAGCAAAACGGCAATAAATGTTTCAGTTCTTGTTTGAAATCTACTTATTTCATAAATTATACATTAGATAAATTGTGTTGACATTGCCTTAATTATGAATTAAACATCAATCACGAATAACCCAATTCACATCAATATTTTTTCCAAGATCGTGTTCAAAGTACACAGCAATGACAAGCCATGTCACATTTTCCCTGTCACGCACACAAGTGGTTTACTGTGCAAATTTGCAAAGCAACTACAAATTGCTGACTGTTAAAAAGGGGCAGCTTGCATTTTTATAAATCTGATAAAGGAAAAAACAACGTGCCTTATCATGTTAAAAGATGAAAAGATGACCCGTTATTTATTGCATCAGACTGTCATATGACAATAGGATATAGGCATTCTGGTTTTTAAAATAGTTTTGGCAGCCACATTATACAAATTAAAGACTGATTTTTGAGATATAGGCACAAATATCAACACTAGCCTTATTTTTCAAAGTGACATGTATTAAAACTAAAAAAATACGATTTTAACATGTGCTGTAAAGTTGCACCTGCCATCTTTAAGTATAACTGAAAGTTTGACATCCATGACAGCATGCAGGGTAATTTTCCATAAAAATAAGGGATTAATTGTGCAATGAAATTAAAAATTCATATGTTCAATTTACTCTAGGTATATTCGTTAATTAATTGCTGTTCTCCATTGAACTATTCACATCTCTTAAAGTACATTCACAATTATTACACGATTTTCTCTGAAGGATCGATGCATAATTTTATCCATGATATTTTTATTAAATAAACCATAAATTAGTGTTAACTATCACAATTATAACAATTATGAACCAGTTTTTAATAGGCGATTTGAAATTTTGCATGTAATGTCATAATTATGTAACTTGTAACCCACATCAGACAGTACCAGTGGGCCTTGATATTACTGGCACGAAATTGGTGGGTAAATTACATGCACATGTACTCCCTTTAGACTAATTAGCCAGCACACTTGTAATTGCAAGATAATGTACATTGATAAATCAACCCAGTGCATTAAGATACATCAATCCACAGGGATGCATTGCCATGCATTATTGTACTTTCATGTTTGATTATGTTATAAACATTTACACTATTGGATTACTACAATAAAAGCAGCTCATGAGTTTTGCAAGGGTTCAAAAAACAGTGCAGAACAACTAGCAGGTTTTAACTATACTTCGCATGATAATACCTGACAAAATCAGCTATTGATGCATAAAATAAATACGACGTATTACGTGACTATACTTTACTTAACAAATGAACACGGTCATACTTAACAAAGAGAGCACAGTCGTATATACACCTGCCAACATCTATCATTTTTAGGAAGAGATCCTGAATTCTGAGTTTTCATGTGTACAACCCTTACATCCTAGCCTGTTCAGCATTTTTCCACAAAACGCTTTATTTGCTTCTGAGGGTCGATGATCATTTAATATGAGCCTGCATATGGAATATGCAACAAGGTGCCTTGAACAGGTGTGTTTTTATTGGAGGTCATTACCTTTACAGAAGCATGCAGACAGTATTATAGCAAAAAACCCATATGGTGATGTTTAGTAGAAGTAGTCCTTAAAAGCCTTGTACATTGATTTGCCAAAGTTGTGTAACCAATGATGATTAAAAGCTTTATAGATAAAAAGATTACTGTCCTTAGCTGCCCCAGATACAGTGTTTCAATGACACAAAGTTAGCTGTTGAAGTATGTGTTCTGATATAGCTAATACTTGACTAAGAACATGCCATGTGTCTTATTCCCATAACTCTTCTGTACTTCTAAAAGAATGGAGTGGATTTTTACTGCCACTACCCCGTCTAGGCACGCACCTTTATATGAGTGTGTAACTGTGACCGGTAGATTACTTACGTTGTGACTTAGATACATTTGTACTGTCGACATCCTACGTTCCGTGGCCAATTTGCATTTGTACGTTAAATGCCTTCTCAGTGGCGGTTCCTAGCGTTTGACCCAGACACTAATTTTGATGCGCGTGAACCCAGATTCTAATTGCAATCCTAGCATTTAACCCAGACACCAATATTATGTGGCCTACAGTTACCTATATGAGGACCATGCATGCGAGAATCGCAGGATCCATTTCTAGTATGTTCTATATGTTTAAATCTTATACAAAATTAGGGCCATACTATTTTCATTATTTCTACACGAGCAATGTAATTTTGCATTATGAAATAGTTTAATAGCCCTGTACCAGGAATAACTTCATTTGTGGAAATATGGGAGTTCTTCAGAAAATTTCAACATAAATATTCTCATTCTGGTATACCCAATTCCCTTCCAATATAATACAGCATTCTAGGGCAATCAAATGTACATAGCATCAGAAATCTATTCCCCATGATATCTGTTCCCCACAGGATCCCAGCTGGCAAGGTACTCATCTAGGGCAATCAAATGTACATAGCATTCCAACAAGACACCCTCATACCACTGGGATAATAATTCTATTAATATGTAACAATATATTAAGGACAATGATACCTGCAATGCCTAATAATCATACATGGTTGCTGAACAAGAGTTTTATTTTCAATTAGCCCTGAACAAGTATATCAAGAAAAAACCAGTGTTACATAAGCCAATACGTACCTGATACCGATGCCATAATAAACTTGAATGAATGATCACTATACCCACAAAAAATGAAAAGCTGAAGAATGTAAAAAAGTGGAGTAGCACCCATCTGTCAAATGCACTAAAAAACAAAAAAAAAGAACATTATTTATTAGTAACTTCATATATGTCAATGCTGCTGATATCATATGATATCCATATGATGTTATAAAGAAAAGCTTTCAGGCTACACATTCAATTAGTACCAAACTGAATATTACTCTCAAACAATAATTAAGAACAACGATACAGGAATCAGGCCACATACATCACTAGTTACCTTATGGTTCAAGCAAGCTTCAGATATGGACTAATTTTATGTTAAAAAAAAAAATAATAATTGTATTACCACCAAATTTAGGAATAGAGCTCAATGACATTTCTGAGAGTGATTTTCAATCTTTTCTGAATATGCTTTTCGGACATAGAAGGGACTGATTTAAAATTTGACTTTCACCAAATGAATATTGTGTTGTGCATTAATTTCCTAGCACAGCTGGTGTTCAGTTTAAACTTTACATCAAGCTTTAATATTTCTCAGTTACATATTAAACATTTCTTTTCTGAATTTGATATAATTTCACAGTAACATCATATCTAATAGGTACAGAAAGGTTAAATATCACAATTAACTGAAAACATATAAACAATTTTTTAAAAATAACATAGTTATCATGGCATTAATATTCAAATATAAATCATATTTATGGACACTAAAAATTTATGTTAACCTAACACTCACTCTATACAAGATCTATCTGGGTGTTGATTAAACTGAAGGGCGTCCAAGGTCAGGTCTGGGAGGGGATCATTCCTGAACCCCTTTATTTTATATGAGAAATGGAAGAAAAAACATGAATCATCGATGTGGACCCTCAGAACACAATATTTTATTCTGACCTAGATTTAACAGAACTGCAGTACAGGCAGTTTTTGAGTTAACCAAGGCATATACTACTACATTTATTTAAGGCTTACAAACATTTATACTGATAGACTAGTGACTAGTGTCTGAGTGATACAATGTAGCCAAATCATTGATAAAACCCTGTAAATTTGGCCTTATCTGTAGACTTTATCTAGCCTTATCATTTATACATCCAAGTCGCCTGACATTTAGCAATTACAAGGACAGGACAGTTATTATATATTATAAAGCATATGGCAAGTAACCTGAATATTTAGTAATTTAATTTCAATAAAATTACTAAAGTAGGGACTGTCAAGAGTACAAGTGCTCAGATGAACACACTAAACTGTATAGTCAGTCCCTATCGGAAGCACCCACCGAGTCTGTTCCCCATAATATCTGTTCCCCAGACGAGTCCGGCTGGCTGGCAAACCTTAAACAGTTCATCCAGCTGGTAATG
>JAOXYB010023402.1:17595-30525 GCA_028565635.1 Phoronis ovalis | reverse complement strand
GTCTACTGTGTTATTTGCATCCTGCTGCTTTGATCAAGAACGTTTAGGTACATGTCTACTGTGTTATTTGCATCCTGCTGCTTTGATCAAGAACGTTTAGGTACATGTCTACTGTGTTATTTGCATCCTGTACGTTGCTTTGATCAAGAAAGTCTAGGTACATGTCTACTGTGTTATTTGCATCCTGTTGCTTTGATCAAGAAAGTTTAGGTACATGTCTACTGTGTTATTTGCATCCTGTTGCTTTGATCAAGAAAGTTTAGGTACATGTCTACTGTGTTATTTGCATCCTGCTGCTTTGATCAAGAACGTTTAGGTACATGTCTGCTTTGTTATTCAGAGCGATGTCAATGAAATGTTGCCAAATTGTGCATGTATTTGTATATTAAATATAAATAAATACAAATTTCTGGTATGCCAATAAGTTTTCTTTATTACTAGGTGAACAATAATGTCAAATACAGATTACTAGGACAATTAAGAGTTACATAAGCGAGGAACACCCATTATCAAGATGATACACTCATTTACTCAAATTTGGAGATCCAGTATTTCGGTGACAATACCACACAGTTATTAAAATTCAGTCACCGTCATAATATTTCTGGTTATTAAGAAATCCCTATCATTTTTGTGTCACTGCTTTCCAGGCACTGTTATGGCCAGAAATAGAATAACGAGAAATTATATTTGCAGCATCTGAATTACAAAACGGTTGCTAGGTGCTAAACTTACTGGTACTGAACATGTGATTAGTATTGAAAAGTTCTTGCTTTCAAACACTCAAAACAATAACACTGCAAACTAAAGCAAATATGATACAAGAGGTCTGCTTTTGCAGACATGCCCATCACTGAAGTAGTTTTAAAGTGATCTCTCCATATACAACAGTTTTCAGGATCTGGCAAAACGGTTTGCCAACTCATTCTAAAATACCACCTATCCATTAACACCAACCCACCTCTGGGCTTAAATTAGGAAACAAACATGGCCGCCAGTTGGCTATATTGGAAGTGATAACCAATATTTACACTGTACCAAATATCAAGCTGATTGAATAAAAACTGAAGTCATTACTACAAGACAAACAAGTATAACGCACAACCAAAATTGTTGAAAATTCGTATCGGCATCCGAGGTACTTCTCAAGGTCATTTTCAAGTGTCACCTGGCTTAATACACCCACCAAAGTACGGCTTTGTGAATCCGTCTTCGAATCATCCAGTCAATGCTTCGTCTTTCCTGAGACGGGCACAAAATACTATGCCCTCTCAGGAACAAACATGGCCACCAGTCGGCCATGTTGAAGTAATCACGGTCAAAATTATGTCCGACTTGTACATTAACCTGTACCAAATATTAACCTTATTAGTTAAAATCTGAAGCAGTTATTGTGAGACGAAGAAAGTGTATTGCACAACCAAAAATGTGTAAGATTTGTATCAGCATCTGACCTATTTCTCAAGGTCATTTTAAATGTCAGCTGCCCTAATACGCCCACCAACCTATGGCCTTCGTGAATCCATCTTTCAATCTTCCAGTCATTCCCGAAATGGGAACAAACTTACTCTGTACCGAATATGAAGAAGATCTGACAAAAGCTAAAGCCGTTTGTGCTAGACAAAGAAAAGGTAACATGCGAAGATGACAATGCCGCAAACATGACGACTTTATGCCCATCCACTATAGTTATGGGCATAAAACAACATACCAGTTGAATGTTTTTTAAACCTATAAATTTGTATCTGCAAGGAACTACATATTATTCCCTATAGAATGCAATGTAACCAAACATAATGCCGATATCTAATCAAGCATTTAGTACACATGCACACACACAAGGCAAATATAAGCTAGTAAAAGCAGTTCAATATCCAAGGGTCGTGCGATATAACAAACATTAATATGTATAATAAGTTATGCCTACAACAAAAAAAGTCTATGAAGTTATGTTGAAACAATACAACTAGAACAAGAGTGTCGGGAAGCGTAAGTTAAACACACTTATTGCAAGATAGCTAAATTTTCAGAAATATTTTTTTTAAATTTAAACAAAATAATAATAAATAGAAAATGTTTACAGTGCTGACCAATTATTTCACAAGATGACATTTTCAGCTGCAGGTTTCTAAACAAGAGTGGGGATGCCTACTCTTGCAGTGAAAACTGCACAGCAAATCTGGTCTCCTGTAAAAATAACCGATGCTACTGAAATATAATCTAGTAATTCAAGGAGTTGTTAAATTGTATAACTAACAACCCATCTTTTTACCTACTGATATATAATATATAGAAGTATATAAATGACAACATCCCTTCACCGAACACACCTCGAAATCTGACAGTACAGGCAATTGACTCAACTGCCTAATTTGAGTCAACACTGCAGCTCAAAAAGCTGGTCCAACTGTTCTACGCTATATTAATATATAGCAACGATATGTGATTTTGTTGTCACTTGTTGTTAACTGCAATTTGTCTGTCTGTTAAGTCACATTTGTAGTACTTGAAGCAGCCGATGAGCAAAAAAGTTTAATTAACTAGAAGAAACAACAAACTACTCAAAAGTGCTTCTGCTCTCAATAACTGTGCTGTACACAGCAAAAGCCAAAGAAACAAAGTGACAACAGAAGTGCATACTGCCGTCAACTAACAAATAATCCACTTGATTACAACACATCATAACAATAACTGTAATGCAGACAACTTACATGTGGCAGGGGAAGGTAATTTGCCATCAATAAACAGTACTCTCCAGTCTGACGACAAGTCAAGTATCAAACTTATCGCACTGTATATTATTATATACAGTAAACAACAAAATGTACCTCCTCATACAGGAAAGGACAACAAACAGTAAACCTTTACTGCAGCATATCCTCTCAGTGAAGAACATTGTTATTTACAACTTTTTTTTATATGTTTTTTTTTTTGAAGTTATGATTATAATAACTGAACGTCTTTAAACTTTGCAGTACTAGCTAATCTTGTGTAAGTATAACCTGCCAATAAATACCTATCGTAACCTATCCTCATTTCATTTGTACATCTTGGCTAATGAAAATGCCATGCCAATGACACATAGGTGTCTCTGTCCATTTTTTGAACACAGAAGTACAATTTGCACTGTTATGCCGCTTTGTTTTAAAGTTATGCCTTGTTTTCTTATTGTCTATGGTACCTTTGTGTACTTAATTAAGAGTACATAAGCATTTAGTTGGTGTTATCATGCAAGGCAATACAAAATTATCGGAAAACACTGAAGTACAAGGTAAAACGGCTCCATCTCAATGCAAACTGTTACAGTAGTAATATTTCATGAACAGATTACTTCACTGCTGGTGATCTTTGGTAAAAAAAGATTATTAACACAGATTATTGACTGCTAACACACAATTAAGAAACAATAAACTTTGTGCAAAGTTGGCAAAAACACTGGTTGCAAGCCCGTGCATTCCCACTGTACAATTCATCTACAAAACTCTGCTTGCTGGGAATGTTTGGGCTCGAGACCTGAGGCTTTACCAAGTGAATTCAAATAGTCTATTAGCAACTGTAAAACACTGCAACTGCAGTATCAGAACAAATATTGACACAATGTAGAAGACAAACAAGCCTAGAAACTTACATCACTAGAATTAATAAAAGTAATGTACTTTTAGTACCTTTTCTATTAATCAACAGCTATTAAATAAATAAAACAACACATACTTGTACAGTTGGTACATGACTGTATATGTTAATAACTGTAATCAGAGAAACCCTTCTGCACATTCCTTTTAATTATTTTTTTTTAAACAAAGCTTATATATAGATTGTGTGAATGTAAGTAGATTCATTGTTTAAAACATCTTGTTACCTTCACATAATCCATATCAGAAAACCAAACTCTCAAATAACATCTGCGTACAATATTGCATAATATCAGAAATGATTTTTTATAACCACGAAAGCAAGAAAAACTCTAAGGAACATACTAGATAGTTACTTAAAATCTTGTAAAACATGACCAGCAAGGAATGTTTAATGGCACATCTACTATTACAGCATTTTCAATCGGTTTTCCTCTCTCTTGGATTAGTCTGTAATGAATCTCCACAATGGTAATGACTAATCACCACAGTACAGTGATGTGTCTAGTCTTATTGTGAAGAATTCAGTCATCTGACAGTAGAAACTATTTGTTCAACTTGTATGCAGACTTGCTGTAAACTCATAGAACCTTAACAACTAACCTTACCAATACACTATTTCACATCCTACTTCAAGTGTGCAGATAACTGCCTATTTTCCTGCTTTAGTGTGAGCTCTACTCACAATTGTATTTTCTTACTATTTCACGTTGATTGAGCTTTCCTACTGAAACACAACAGGAAATTAGAGCCAATGTTTTCCAACATTACACAGCTTTTCCAGTTTAGATTGCCAATAAGTATTTGTATACCTATACTACCTATACTGAAGTCTTCTTCCTGGACTATCATATACAGGTAATCTCGAAGTATCCTCCCACTCCGTGTGCACACCGGGATACCAATGCTTTAGACCTTCAAAGGCCTGTTCCACTTGACACTGTTACAACACTGCCAGTGGTTATTTCTCCAGCAGGAGATTTTCATTTCAGCAAAACCAGATAAGAGTTACTCCTTTCCATTAACTAACAAAACTTTCTAACTATCCCAGATAAACTTGTTATCTCATTTGTCAGAGTGTTCGCATTCTTCTTCATAATAATATAATACATTTTTATCCAGAGCCTTTTTTCTCCAGACGTATTCCGACTATTCAAAATGTCTGACAATTTCTTTCACAACAAAAGCAACTTCTTAAACCTGTTTGCTGTTTCACAATATTTTCTTCTTTTCTTTTTTTTTTTTACAAACTAATAAAATGAACAACTACTTCATGTGTGACCTGCCTTAGTTTGATTGTCCAAATTTGACTTGAAGAGTCGACGGCGTGTTCCTGCGGACCTGTGACGTATAAGGTAGGATGGTTGTTGCATGCGGCGTGGAGAAGACCTACATTTCCTAGATCGTGGAGAAGTAGCCTTTGTCAGGAAATTCTACAAAACAACAGTTTAAATGTCACTTTTTTCCAAGAATATCAAAAATCATACAATACTGTTGATACTGTTGTAATATGACATTAGTTTCGTTAGCTTGCTACATGTGTATATACTATTTAAGTACATCATAAACTTGAATCATAACATTATATTATATGATGTTGTTACATTTAATATCACAAACTTCTGTATATAGTTATTATTGTATATATTATTTTGTAAATAGATCCATTTTGAACGCCTATATCGTAGGATTTTATTATACTGATTCTCTTTAATTGGACCCTTATGTACCTCAATTTCATGTGTAACACCAGTTTTGACCAGTTGAAACACTCAAAATCAGGTGTGGTTACTGTATAGTACATTTTCTCTTTAAATTTACTATCAGCCTAAGAAAACTTTCGATCCCTGTGTACAATTATTTTTATGGTTATCTACATTCAGCTACCACTACTTCTGAGGTAATTATTTTATATATTAACTTTAGCATGCATAATGTAGGAGTATGTGTAATCCTACGTTACCCATTAGCAATCTGCCACATTTGTCTCATTCATCATGTACATGTACGCAGTGATGACGGCAGAAACATGATTTCAAATACGTGATTTCACTAATTGAAATGCAGAAACATGAAATACAACCCCCATTATTAACACATGATGTTATTCCTGATAAGTTTGACACACAAGCAACAGAGTTCGTCTTGAGCTTTGACCCGATGTTGTGAAGGTGAAAAGTACAGCCTCACGCACAAAGGACAAATTTGCAATGATTTATAATAATAACAAAATATTGACATTGCACTAATACAAGGACTAGGTACTTGGGTGATTTCCTACCTTTGTCGAATGACTAAGACCTACAGCTGAACTTGCATCTACTATCTGGTGCAGGGGGGTGTCACTGAAACAGGGAATGTTTGAATCATAAACTACAGGGCACTAAATTATTACAGAATGTTATCCCTTTCAGTGTTCCAAATCTTCCACTTGCACACTACTGTATGATCACAGGCCTCTTGAATGATGGCAGCAGGTCAGTGATACCATTTATTAACTTACTTTCTGAATATATCTCCACTGAAAACAGTCAGTCATAGTTACATTTGAATTAATAAATAAATAAGAAATGCAGCTGCAACATCAACTCTATAATGAGCTATAAGCCACTTACTTTGAGTATCCATGCAAGAATGGGCACGTGACACCTTTGAAACACGAGCCTTCTTCCCAATATCTACAGGTGACATGAGATATGTCATGCGCATAACGACAATCTGTCTTTCTGCATTGTCCTACCATAAAGAAACTGCATGGTTTCTTGTGCTTCCAAGCTGCAACATTTTGGTACATTACCTAGTTTTGTATCTTATAATAATACATACGATTGTTCATCTTGAAGTACTGGACATCTACCTAATATCAAAACAGAAAACCTACGCCTCTGCAGTAATGAGTAATACAGAACTACCTCCTTAAATAAACACCAACACCCATTTGAATTATGTGGCACTACTCAAGAATATACAACATGACCAAGTTGAATATTACTTCAAAATATAATCTCATGAGTAGCTGAATAGCTCACATAACTAGTCAATCACAAGGCTTGTATACCTGATGTGGATGAAGTTTTCCTGGGAGCTTGAACAGCAAAGTTATCCTCAGATGCCAACCACTGTTCTTCCAGTTCAGATGAGAAAATCATGCGAGGTGCTTCAAGGCTTTCCTGCAAATTAATTCAAGTTTTACTAGTTACCTCAAATGTACAATTGTATATACACTACATTTAATACACAGTAAAACTAGAAGTGTTGTACTATGTTGTGAAAACATGGCAAAAAAACGGAGATAAAGACGGCACATTACCTGGCAGTTATCATTATTTTAATTATCAATTATTAAAATAGAATAATTACAATAACCTAATTGTGGGCACAAAGAAATCTTTTATAATTGTATTACTTGATATCTGTAACTTGTTATAAAAGTGTATCTAATCTTTAGTCTTCTCCACACACTGTTTTACTTTTCAAATTTTCAACAGCATGAATGGCACTGTCAGAATATTCCTTACAAGCAGAACGGAAAATTCACATGCATGTAGTTATCCCCGAATTCCCCCCAACTGAGTAAAAATGACACGTGGAGAATGCTGGTCTTACTTCAACTACTCAGTTGGAAACTACTGTTGAAAAAATTATATTTGTTTTTGAAAACACATATTTCTGTAGCTTTATAAGCTACTACCAGGAGTGTAACTGAAAATAATTTTAACTATGGGAGCAGTGTGCAAAGTTTGAATTACACAGGAGTTAATTTTTTTTCAATATTTGTCGAGTTTTATGTTCACAATATGGTGAATATAGCTTAAAATTACAGACGGAAGGAAGTTTCAATAAAAAGGCCCTTACCTCTTGTTTTGTGGAATTTGCAAGTGAATCTTCATGATATCCCTCAGCCTCTGCAGTAACAAACTCGCACATATCCCTCAAGTCAGCTTGAGCATCATCAGTTCCAGCAGACAGATAATCGAAACCCCATACAGAACCTGATGCTTCCGATTCAGAACTCATGCTCCATATGCTGCTGTGGCGTTCTAAACCTGGTAAAGGGCTCACATGTGGATCAGATGCATTACTAGTTTCTTCTGCTGCATCCCAAAGTTTTGAAATACTAGGATTAGAAACTCCATTTGATTGAGGAACAGTCTGCAATGCAGCATCTCGACTAATATCCCATAAAGATGAGATAGATGTGTGACTAAGTGTTTGAGACTGCTTAATCTGGGCAGTTTCACTCGCTTGACTATAAATACTAGTGTCTGGAGACTCAGTAAACCAGTGTCCGTCTGTGCTAGATTCAGATTTTGGCCAAACTGAAGAAGTATCACTCAGCGAAGTATTTGAATTTACCTTCATCTCTGCTTCGTTCAGTTTCATATCTGCATTTGTAAACCATGGGGCAAGTTTTGACCCATTCGGATGATGCAAACTATGTTTTGAATAAGCAAATAAATTTCCATCAGACCATAACTTTGGAATACTTGTTGCATCATTTGCACATGTAACTAACAGATTATCATACGAAGAAGTGGTATCTAATTTTTCAGCAGATTTCTCAAACATTTTCGCAAATTTTGATTTGCTCAAGCTCGGTGTCCTTTCACTGCATTCTTCAATGTAAGCTTTTCTTGGAGTGTCTTCCAGAAGTTTACTTATAGTACTCTGGGTTAAAGTTTCAGCAAAATTTTCCGATTCTGACATTGATGAATCATTCTCCTCCCCACCTGCCAAATCGAACTGAAATTGTAACTGACTTTCTGATTCACTACCAGTTTCACTAAAATATCCCAATAAATTCCAGCCTGGACTAACATCGGACTCTCGTGGTGGAGTAGCTAGACCTTCGTGTTTTGTTTCTACAGTATTCGGACTAGAACTATCAGAACCATCTTCCGTCTGGGCATATTTTTCTGTTCCTTGCTGAACTCGGAATTTAGGTACGAAAGCGCACACATTATCATTGTCGTGCTCGAAAACTTGATAGCCTTCAGGAATAGGAGACACAATCTCTCTTTTACTGTAACTACTACCTTCTTCTGGGGAGCTGGGTGAAGGAGTCTGAATTGGTCGAAAATGAGTTTGTGGCGAAAACAGCAAATCATCTTGTGCAGGAGCTTGAGTTTGCAAAGCTTCGACATAAGTTTTAGATCTCGGCGACACGTAGACATTGGACAAACTGTCAGCACAATAGAGACCACCACCGAAAGACCGGCTTCGCTGACGATACAATAGTTTGATTTTGCATGTTTTATTAAATGGTAAACTAGGCCTAATAAAGAAAGAATCCGTACTTGTGCTGGTCTTCATACTACCAGCTTGGTGTACTAGACGTGTTCTTGGGTTAGATACAAATACATCCTCCTGGGAATTGCTGGGTAATTGACTAGATACAGTGTTTTCATCACTTCTCCATTCCGGAATAAACTTAGTCAAAGAATCTGGCAAAAAATTTGTAGACAGATGGTCACACCAGTTAAGTGTGGGAACATCTAAATTATCACAGATTTTAAGAAGTCCTTGAGGGCATGGTGGACTTGTTCCAAATATGCTAGAAGTATCAAGACTTGGTGGTTCTATGAACATGCTTGGCCTACTGGCAGAAAAATTGACATCCCACAAATGTTGTGGTTCACCCCACCATTCAAAGGGATGAGAATACCGAGTTTCAGAACTTCGTAATATTTCAGAATAATTGAATGGCATTGAATACAAACATATATTATTCAAGCCATAAAATAAAGGGTTATAAAAAGTTAAGTCGTTATGACATAGCCAAATATCTTCCGACAAATATGCCTCATTTGGTATCGATGGCCAATAAAAAAGTTCTCCTCCACCTTCCTGGCTACAGTTTATACTCAATTCATTTGTTTTATTAATGGTATCTTCCATACAGTCTTCAGAAACTTTCTCCATTTCCTTGTCCTTCATGGCTAAATTTTCATTGTTGTCAAACATTTGCATAAATCGTGATGTACGAGTATTAATATTACATTTACTTTCATCAGTGATATCTTCATGCTTTTCTGTTAGATAGTGCACTTGATTAATACCGCTTTTGTCAAAAAATTTCGTAAACAATGACAATCTAGCCACACCTTTGTAATCTTCCTGTTCATTTTCATTTTTATCAATAAGATTTATAGCACCATCTGTCGGAAAAGGTTGGACAAAATCCAAGGATTCTCTAATGCAGGGTTGCATGAGATTAGAAGAGTTTAAAGCTTGATTACTGAGATCACTGAAAACACCGCCATTATAGAGCAGTGGAGCACCAATATCAGATTCCCTTACTGGGAAGTCTATATCAAATTTTACTGCATTATTGTCAAATTCGTCTTCATCACCACTACTTAAATACTGCTGTAAAATTCCGCTAACAAGAACAGTAGAATCTGGACTCGATTCTTTTAATGTTTCTTTCTTTACATCATCAGAACAATCATATATAATATTTTCTATGAGGTTATCAAGTTCTTCGTCGTTATTAACTTCGGGGTTAGCAGATACAACATCATTATTTTCGTCATTTTTAACAGCAGACAATTTAATGTCATCATCATCATCACATGACTGTCGTCTTAAGTACAAGCGCTCACTTGGAGCAGGAGAATTGCAATATAGCCTATCTATTGGTTCTGTGTACCAGACAGTGTCTTCTGTTTTTTCTCCGTCGTTCATTTCAGTAACACTATCACTATTATGCCTGCGTTTAGGATACTGTTGATTTGAAAAGTGTGAAAAGGCAGAAGGTTCATTAATTTTAGCAAGTCGTCTTTCTGATAGCTTTCTCTCAACAGACTCCCGCAAATCCCTAAGCGTATCTTCCTGATCTGTGGGAGGTGTTATTCTTACCGGAGATCTACTCGTTACAGGGACCTTAGGCACGATAAATGAAGGTTTCACACTTTCAGCAATTTCTTTAGTTTTCCTATTCAAAAATGGCGAGTGCCTCTTTTCAGTTGTATGGGGGGACGATTTACAACCCTCAGCAGATCTACTTTTCAATGGACCATATCTTTTACGTTCTACAGGAGCTTTAGATCTCATATCTTCTTTGCTATTATGGACTGATTTAGTTACAGATTTAACCAGATGTTTAGATGCTGCCATGAGTACCTCAACTTTTTTACCCTCTCTGTTTTTTGCCACAGTCGTAACATCTTTCCTAGGTCTCTCTTCAACTTGAAGTTTGGATGATTTATCAGAATCAGCATCATCATTCATGTGGGGTTGTGTTTTCTTACTCCACACATTTTCTGACGTGTGTACCGGAGATGGTATTCCAGGTTGATTATCCTGATCGGGAAGTGCTGGGAATGCAGCATAATATCTAAAATAATCAGATGTCTCACTAAGGTGGCTGAGATGATACTATAAGTTAGTTTGCAAGTTACTGACTTGTAAATTATTGAGTAACACAATTGTTAAAAACAAAAATTACAAATTTGAGATATCACATTCAGTCACAGGACAGGGGGAAAGTGAGACTATTTGTATTGTATAAAGATACTACTTTTTTGCAAAAACTAGTTCCTTTTGGAAATAAATATGATGCAAGATAAACTGACAAATTTCTAATCCTCTGTGAATACACAGCAAACTGTGAACTTATTAACGAACACATCACTTTTTTAAAAATTGACAAGTAATGATATGAAAGTTTATTTACTTTTCTGCTGGATCTTCTGGAGTCTTGCCTACTGTTGCTCTCGACCTGACTTGGGATTCACTTGAGTTATCTAAAAACAAAAAGAATAATACGTTTATCAAAAACACCAAAAACAATACTTTAAAAGAATAATATGTTTATCAATAACACCAAAAACAATACTTTAAAAGAATAATACGTTTATCAATAACACCAAAAACAATACTTTAAAATTTCTTTTTGGTGATTAGTGTGAATTACCAAATATTTCAACTTCAATGTCCTGCAGTGCCAGCTACCTTAATCCTTAGTATTATATAGAAATGGCTTATAAGCATCATTTTGCGAGACTCAAGCAGTTATTATTGAGAGTAAATCTAGACGCAAGTTCAACATCCTCGGGGGACACTTGTCATTTTGTGTTGCTTCATTAAGAGATCCAATATATTTGAACCTGTGGCAATTATTGAAATTTGATCGACAATGTCCCCCCTGGATGCTAACCCTTTACTAACATATAATTATCCCACCTTTTCTCAAGCTGGTTCGCTCTAGTGACTAGCAATAACATTGTGATAAGTGAACTTTTCAGTTTTAAAAGTAACTTCCATACAATTCTAATTGATCTGAGAACTTTTTTAACTACACTTGTGAACCTTGATTCTGGTTCGGAAAAACGTTCCGACATCTGTTTCATATTTACCTTTTCTACCTTGTTTGTCTTTGACTTGTTTCAATTTCACACAAAGTTCTTCCACTAGATCCTCAATGCCAGAGTCCTGAAAATCAAGAACAATCTAATCACAATGTAGACTGCATCATACAGCTTCTTCAACTTCTTCGAATTTAAAATACACTTCATGGCAGATGTTCAAAATCTTACATATACCATCAGACTTAACAAACCTGTATTCATCTCCAAGGCAAAGCTATTTTTAGATCAATTTCTCTATCTCTTACAAGATATGTTTTTGAGCAGAAATAATAAGGAAAGTACTTATAATTACATGCATACGTGGATTTCCATAAAATTTCTTGATAAACGTTAACAGGAAATAACTGGTGAAGCCAAGAGGCATCATAATTTGCTTACCTCGTCGGTAACAGATAACAAACATTCCACTGCAGCTGTCTTCTTCCTCTCCTCAGAATTATTAGCAGAACTACCTGCCTTCTTTGGTTTTCCTTTTTTAGATCCCTTTCCCTGCAAGATATATGATGCAAATATAATGTGGTGGTATCTATCACTATCGATGCTGAACTGTGTTCGCTAGATTACTTATGTTCTCATCTTCAGCAAATTTAACTGCCAACATTGTATGTTCCATGCCCGCTGCGTAATTGTACGTTAAATGTCTTCTCAGTGGTGGTTCCTAGCGTTTAACCCAGACACTAATTCCGACCCTAGTGTTTAACCCAGAAACTAATTCTGCGAGAATCGCGGAGTCCATTTCTAGTTAGTAAAATAATTCTAACTTGCTTTGGTCTTGCTTTCTTAGAGCTGTTCTGTTACTAGTTACTACCAGCAAGGAAGGATTTGAAAAAAAAATCACAACTACAAGGGGACTATAAATTTTAAATTTACAAGAAAAAGTTTAAATTAATCCATTATAATTTTGATTAAACGAGGGCGCAAAAAGG
>JAOXYB010023402.1:0-11684 GCA_028565635.1 Phoronis ovalis | reverse complement strand
TTCTCATTTATTTTTCCTACCATAAAACCTCTTGACTTTGCTAAAAAACCCGATTGTTAATTTGTGTGCGTGTGTGTATGTGATGCGTGCATGTGTGCACGCGTGTGTAAAATTAACTCTGTTGGTTAAAAATAAAATCAAAAACTTGATTCTCTTGCCAAAAACCTTACCCACTTTGCTACTTTGATGAAAAAAACGGATCCACTCTGCTAATCCACTGGGCCACATTGCTTCCAATAATAGAATTAATAACCAAAATAAATTTCAGTAGTTTTTTTGCATTTACTCTGAGTTAGGTGAAGATAATGCAGAAAATATATTTGCAATTAAAATTCCATTATTCCTTTATATTAATTTGAACTTGATGATGCAGAGCCCATATAGATTGTAAAGCAAATCCTTTTTCTGATTTTTTTTTACGTATGTCCCTGACTACAAAGCTAATATTAAATATTTTGATATTGCTTTTATGCCTGCATGCAAAAGCTCTTCAGAAACTCGATCTTGAAAACTACCTAAAGATAAAACAATGCAAAAACTTATCAGCACCACTGGTGCTTTTAATTTTTCCCATACTTGAAATACTTGAGTGATATCTAAATAAAAACAGGATGTGTGATACCTATACCTTATTACCATTTTATTTAAAGACAAAATATATATTTAAAAAAAAAATAATGAGAAAGGGAATTATTTATTCACATTTTAGCACATTCTTTTGTGATTTTGTTGTGGTTTTAGTCTAAATTGTTTAAACGTATTGTAGTTTTTCTTAAAATTTCAAAATGGCGGATCGCTGGATGGGCGCCGCCATATTGGATTTGCCGATCCTAAATGCGAGGTACTAATTTATGTGATCTAACGTCCTCGCGAAATTCGTGTAAATTAATTCCTCGCGAAAATAAAGGGATTTACAGTAATGACCAGGAAATGAATGATTTTCTCTACCTTGAGATCATGATGGCATTTGCAGAACGATGTACTACATACACTGTTCCCGGACACTGTTCCTGAACAACTTCGACATATTGCAAAATTTACTTTCAGTCTGTTGGCGGGTGTAGCGTAAAACAATGTAAAACTCTATGTGAAAATTTGCAGCCATTCAATATAATAAAATTAAGTGCACATGCAATCTCAATCAAAACAAAGCCATTAGTTAGTGTTCCGTTCCTCCACGGATGGATTTATCCCGGGATTTATCCAGACTGATGCGACCTTAGCTTTTATTACCGATTTCATGTTTACAATGTTGTTTATAGTAGCTTTAAATCATGATTTCTACTCATATAATGCTTGTTACATATTGTCATTATAGTGAAGGAAATATTGCCGAGAGCTGTATAAGCAACATATATTGTATATGACCCACTTCTTTATTATAATGTCTTCGGATCGCAGGTTATATACTTGTGTATTAACAGTTCCTGCTGATTGTAGTTTGTATCAGCATTTTATACAGCACGCAGGCATTCATACATCCTTTTATATATTCATCTAGTGTTAAAACACCATCATCCTTTTCATCCATTTTATGAACAATGTCTTTTGTTTTAAGTATAGTGGAGTTTCTTCAGAACTATTTTGAATCTTTGCCCGCCATTACGTATTTTGCCTATAAAACAAGACAGAAATGTAATAACCCGGTAACTTGAGTACACCTTGTCACTAGATTACTGATAAAGAAATAGAAGACAGTGGCGGATCCAGGATTTTCCTGAAGGGGGGGGGGCGTGTATAAAGGTATTTGAGGACGGGGGCCTCAGGGCGCGAAGCGAAACCACTGTTGATCTCATAATGTATAAATAATCGAAATTCCGCAATAACTTTGGGAAAACATAATTTCCTTCAAGGCACCTGAATAAAAGTGAAAACGGCGACACCACCTAATGTAGAACGTGGTATTTCGAATTTTTCAAATGCTGATTTTTTTATGAAAAATGTTTTAAATCACAGTCCAAATCAACCATTTCGATAATTGTCCACCAATTGGCTGCTGGTTCTTCTTGAGAAAGGACATATAATTTAACAACTACTTTTGTTTTCAGCATACGTTTATTTTTCTATTTTTATTTTTATTATTATTTTTTTTTGGGAAGGGGTGGCGTGCGCCTTCCACGCCCGCCCGTAAATCCGCCACTGGAAGATACAACTCATACAAGGTAACCTTTAAGGGCTCTAACTTCGAAGACAGTATTACCGTAGTGCAAAAAATAATTTCTGAATGGCAATTTATTAAAAAGTGGTAGAATTGTGAGAGTGAAGCTGTAAATTTCTGCTCGTAATTTTCGGAATACCCACAAGGTGGTTTATAAGCGTCATCTGCTAATATTAAACCGTAATATTAAAAAAGCGTCAAAACGCTTGAGGGACGTGACTATGTTGTGCTGTACTACTGATCGGACATGTGTACTTTATATATTTAAAAAATATTCTGGAAGGACATAAATGTATATACGTTAAAAGGCCACATTAAACTGTAATCGATATGGTCATTTGCTAGCATATACCTTCATTACTTGAAGCATTTCGTGCTCTTATATAAATGTATTTATTATATTAACATGAAGCGAACCCAGTCTAGGTGTGAAGTAAACTGAATAAGTATATACGTAGTTAACAGTTGTTAGGCAAGGTTTGTAGGTGTGAAAGTAAGTATAATAGTAGTTAGTCATTCGAAGTCTTTGCAGTCAAGCGAGTGGATGTTTTTCCAGTTAGCTTAATTCATATATATACATCGCATTAAATGCCAAAATCGTCAAAGAAAAAGAGTGTAAATTTACGTGAAGTAAGCGAGAATGACTATGAAGAATAGATGCTGGATTGGAAAGTAGTTTGTATGATCCACCTCAACAGCTTCATCAAAGTGGTTTTATGAATGAGATTATTTAAAAAACATTATTTGAATGATCATTACCCGCGGATTAATTATTACTGTCATCTTTGTTACGGGTATTATTCATTATAATTTTGATACAGCTTTTTAAATTAATAGGTTGGATAAAATTGGTATGAAATTCTTTCTTTTATTCTAAAATTTTATCTGAAATTTTGTAAAAATTAATGGATTTAATTTTCTAATTATTAAACAGTCATTGCACAGAGGTACTGGATTGCAGTAAGAAAGGGTCAGATAGTGTAAGTAAAAAGGTGTGGTGGATGATATAATATTTTGTATTCTTGTTAAATTATCATGATATAATTATTTTGGAAGGAGTACTTGATTGTGACATTAAGCAAAGGTATGTCTGGATGCGTTAGTGTAAGAGAGTACGACTGTAATAGTCGAATCTGTGTCCGGCGATGTACAGGCAAGACTCATACAATAAATAAAAGATTTATTTGTATGTATACATGGTGTTGCGTAGTGATTTATATAATAAATAATTTATATGCGTTTAAACGAAGTGAATAATAATATAACGTTTACTTTGGCTGAACTTTGCGTATAACAAACGAACTAAATTACAAAATTCTGTGCGGCCGCTGTATATGCAGCGAATATATTCGGGAGATATTACCAAGTAGTGCATGTCCACGTGTCTTTAATCTTCCCGTACTATTTTACCTATGTTCACAGTACATTTTAAATGTTTTTCAGTAGTTCTATGACTTCGATGAAAATATACTCGAGGGATTAGAAGCTATTAAACCGACCGATACCTACTGAATATATTTTTCTTGCAGTTTCATAATTCATTTAGCCTGTATAAGCTTTAACGAGTTGTTAATTACCCTTATTAATTTTTAAAGAAACAAATATTTGTCAACTAGAGATGAAGCTATTTTATTTGCATGATACCCGTACATCCTGGAAAGTCATTTTCTTTTAATTGTTGTTCCTATAAGTTGAAGTAAACAAGTACATATATATTCAATATTTATACGTTTTATCTTTTTTTCTCATGCTGCAAGGACATTTTAACATAAGTGATGGCAGGGACTCGAGGATTGCCTCTAGAACTACTTGGGGAACATTGGCCAGCGCTGTTTGACATTCCTGATGTACTTGATGTTGACATTCTCACTGAAGACCCTAGTGAACAAATACATGGTACCAATTCATCAGCACAAAACTCACAGGTAAATTAATTAGCTTGGCGCAAAGTTGTAAATTATTTGCTCATATATATTAAATAAATGTAAATTGGTTTGATAAATCATGACGACTAAATTCCAGTAGTAGAATTTAGGTTGTTATGAACTTGGAGTTAATCACCTAGTTGTTAACTATCAAAAAGGTTCTCGGTACTCAAGTGGTAAATTACCGAGTATTATTCAGTGATCAGGTAGAGGTGGATGAATTCCAGTACAGATCACATTCCTCAGATTCTGAAATTTATCAAACAATGAACCATAACCTATTGTCACTATTAGTATATCAACAATAAAGTTACTAAAAATTGGATATTTTAGAAACTTAGATATATTTTCAATGTTTCGGCCTTTCGGCTTTCATCAGGTATGATGCTATGTGTGCGAAACCACATTACTCACACCATCATATAACTGATGTGATGTCACACACATTCACACGCACAAACACACGCACACATACACACACACACACACACACACACACACACAACATCATTAGCATACACAGGTATCATTACATTTATTACAAATGTAAAATCAAGTTCTCTTGTTTGTCCATTTGGTATTTCTTTTTATTCATAATTGTTATAATAATTTTTATCCCTTATTTTACCATATGGTTTGATTTCTCCTGCCATATTTTAGTACACCTGCTTACAGGATGATCACGAAGCTTTTTATATGGTTGATTTGAATAACATCACGATGAAGTACGTGAAATGGAAAACTCAATTTCCAAACATTACGCCATTTTACGGTAAAGTTTAAGCAAGAGCAGTAGATCTAGTATGTAAAGACTATAATTTAATATTTCATTTATTTCATAATTTCTTCTGAATATTGAATGTTCTACCCAGATCGGTGTAAACAGCTTCTTTCTTCAGTTTAGTATGCAACGTGGGTTTAACGACACGAAACGCAAACACATTTCCCGCGCGCGTTAAATGACTTTTAGAGAAACGCAACGTAACGCAACGCAATGCACCGTTTCCCGCAATGTACTCCTGCTGCGTTTATATAATATCATTTCACATAATATCGCATACGTATACCGCAAGATGTTTTAAAAAAGGCATGACGAACTGGTTTGATAATAGCGTCAAATTTCTAGAACGTCTGCTTTTCTAAGTAACTTGTTACATGTTACCAAGAGCGCGGAATCTACTGTTGCGTCAGTAATAAACGCGCGATGTTATTGCAGTATGGCGTACGTAATCCCGTGTCACTCTACACACGTTATTGCAGTATGGCGTTATAACGTGTCACTATACACACGTTATTGCAGTAGTAACACACTGACGTAATAGCTTATATTGTAATTAACTGGGTATATAGAAAACATAAAATTTCTTTCGTAAGATCCGATTCCCCGGATAAAGTGGGCACACAGGCACGGCGATTATTTTGAGCCTCATAAGCAATTATTGGCAACATAAAAACACCCACCATGCATTGATGCACTTAGCAATCACTACATAAGTATATCTTTAATTCAGAATTTGAAAAATATATAAAAAACTCGTTTATTTGAAAATATGCATGCACGACATTTGAATGAATATTCAGCTTGCTAGCCACTAATGGTTTCAAGAAGCTAGCAAACGTTTAGTGAAACATTTACATTTTTACAGAAGCAGTTTGATTTTAAAAATACCTTTAGCAGGATATAAATGATGCTTTTTAAGGGAAAATATTGTATTCATCACATAACTGCCTATACTTATTCATATTCAATCATAATAGTGACCTATATTGACGCTTTAAAAAAAAAAGGAAACAGATTTAATATGTTAGCAAGATGGCAATGTGGGTACATACTAGTACAATTTATACAGACACACAATGTTTTCAGATTTAACCAAGAGAGTCGGGTACATTTTGAATTACAATATCATATAGTACGTGATTAGTTTTAGTGTATATGAATACACAAATAAAAATACTTTATTGCAATTTGTTTAAGCAGCAAACATAAAGCGTCATTTTTTAACAACATAAGCTTCTAAATCTGCATGCAGTTGAAATATGACTTGAAAAAAAAAGAAATTGGCTGTTCTTGTGTAAGCATGCAGTTTGTATCCACGATTTGAAAATTTACAGTCAGTTTTCAAGAAGAATTCTGTGGATATTTTATTTTTGGTGACTGTCAGACGTGTCAGACACGTAGCATAGCTGTATTTTTTAGTGGGGACTAATTTTGAAAACAAAAGCTTATTTTCAAAATAGTTTTCCTCGAAAAAAAACTCCATTCGACATATCTGTATTATACACATGTTGTATTCGTTATGGTTGTAGGTAAACATTTTTTTCATCATGAACAAATAGGGACTAGTCAGAATTTAGCTCTGTTTTGTAAAAATACATAGTTACAAACCCAAATGTTATCATATGTAAACTTCTAGCATGACAAGGATTTCAACAAAGTTTTTGATTGCATAAGTTAATAAGCTTTTGGTATTTTTAGTTCCTCTTACTGTTCTTCATTTTAAAATGTAATAGAAAAGCGCCTCTAGTGAGCGAAATATAAACAACTCCATGGGAGTAGCTGCCAACGAAAACAGTCAAATAAACTAGCCACTTTTTAATAGAAAACATTGAATTTATGAAACCAACTCACAATTTGTAAAACTGTCCGGAATAGAGATCGTGATTTGCGGTTGTATACCCAGTTATCATTACATTTTAGAATGGCGAGATATAAAAAACGTAATAAGGTAGCACGTGCTTCGTTTTTCAGGTTAATGATACGTTAGCACCATTACTGACACAACAGTAGACTCTGTACCCGTGATGTTACTAACGAGTTTAATTGAAATTTTACCTGTATTTGTCCACCGCAGCAGTAGTTAATTAAGATCATTATACCCACCTGTTAATCATAAGCAATACAATAATTATGAAGCAAAATATCAACACTATTAATTCCTTTTTCTTTTAAAATAAACTTGCAGCAGTAAAATGTAACGACGATCCGGTTATAGTAAAGCACTTAGCCAATCATGGGACATCGTTTGATTGCGCCAGCAAGGTATGCTTCAGTCAATTCTACGAATTCGATTCAATTGTTTGGTACTTCATTGAAATTATACTCTTTTTTGTCGATAAGAATTCCATGTGCGTCATGTATATCCAGGTGTATTTTACTAAAGATAGCCACGATCCACTAATTGTAATAGCAGATTTAAACTTCGAATGTGTTTTATATTTAAAAGGCTGAAATCTTGGCAGTTTTGAACCTAGGCATTAGTCCCGATAGAATTATATTTGCTAATCCATACAAATCTGTAGCTGATATAAAATGTGCTGCCGCTAAATTGTATTCTATTTAGTTGATAAGTATTCCATGTGTACAAGTGCATCATATATACCCAGGAGTATTTTACTAAAGATAGCCACGATCCACTAATTGTGATAGCAGATTTATACTTCGGACGTGTTTTATATTTAAAAGGCTGAAATCATGGCGGTTTTAAAGCTAGGCGTCAGTCCCGATAGAATTATATTCGCTAATACATTCAAATCTGTAGCTGATATAAAGTGTGCTGCCGCTAACGGCGTCGAGATGATGACTTTTGACACGGAAAATGAACTGCACAAAATCAAAATGTACTATCCTGATGCCAAGTAAGACTTCGCTTTTGTTTAGATATATTGGAATTAATTTCACAGCTATCGATCATAGGATTTCCAAAAATATAGTTTTCTGCAATATACATTAACGTTTCTGAAATTCTAAAATCGGTTAAAATTTAAGTTTGTTGTAAAACATCTATAAATAAAATCAGTTATTTTTAATAACACGTTTCCTACAAAATGTATCAAAACCGATTCTTTATCATATTTGTCTTGTAGACTTGTTCTTCGATTGTTGCCACCAGCAGCCAAGAGCGTTGTAGCTGACCTTGGATCTAAATATGGCTGCGACCTTTCTTCAGTAAAACCATTGCTGGAACTTTGTCTTGAACTGAAAATGTCCGTGATAGGTATAAGGTCAGTAAAATTATCACAATTGGAATATCGTAAAATGCAAAGTGGACAAATATAATGCCTCAAGCAATTGTTCAGTTCACTTACTTATCCTCTTCCGGGTATCCGGCAGCAACGTATTTTCGCCAAGTGGCCATCTTTTGCTATTCCTGTTTAAGTTCTCAATCTACGCTCGTCCACATGTTCTTTTCAGCCGACTGCAAGTGGGTTTTAGATAATAATATCCTTGTAAATAGTGTCACTACTGGTCGCTTACTATTAAAGACTTTTATTCAAAGTGTCCATGTCCTTGTGAAAAAGCTGTATTTATGGGTCAGGGGTTAAAAGCTAATGGGTTCTAGTGCTTAGGCCTACAGTAACCTTATGTTTCAAAATAGCAAGCTTCTAGTAATATAGATTGATATTCAAATATTAACCGTAAAACAGAAAATTACTAGTACTTACGCAAGCAAAAAAATCACTCTCATCAATTTTAACTTAAATTCGATATTTAAAACATTGTACAAAATTCATGTTAGTTATGTGTAAGGATTATTGTAATTACCTTTTACCTGACCCTGACTTTTTGACGGCCATCTTGAATCCCAAATGGCTGGTATTTAAAAAAATTGTGTTTGAAGCTATATACTGTATGGCCGTGCAACACTAAATCTAGTTTTGGTTATAAATACATTTGTAGTCGAATATAAAATGTATGCCTTCTTGTTTGTGTAGCTTTCATGTTGGCTGTTTATGCTTTGACTTGGAAGCATGGTCAAGAGCAGTTATTCTCTCAAAACAAGCTTTTGGCATAGCAGTCAGACTCGGAATTAACTTTACAGTTTTAGACATTGGAGGAGGTTTTCCAGGACTTCAAGATGATATGGAATATTTTAACAAGGTACAGTAATTTACTTTGTTTCATACAATACATATAACTGCGGACTGTATGATAGGTTTTTGTGCCAAGGTTTCTTCTACAGATGTTACTTACTATATATGTATGGTATCAAGACCGAAACCTTCCATCATGAAGATATTCATAAGGTCAATAGAAATGAATATAATTGATATGGATTTCTAACCCTGTTAATATTTTCCAGGTGAGCCATAGTTTTCCTGCCGAAAGTGGAGTAAAGGTTATAGCTGAGCCGGGAACATTTTTTGTTGCTGGTTGCAGCACTTTATTTGCTAACATAATTGGCAAGAAGAATAAACATGCACGAGGTAAAATGTCATATGTGATGGTAACAAAGAATCTAATCTACTGCATATTAATTTTAAAAAATAGGTTTTTTGTTATAATGAAGAAATATGTTCCAGATATTTACCTTTTGAAAAATGTACACGTATCAATAAATTTAACTACCCTGATTGTATCTTTGCAAAAAATATGCCGTTCAAAATTCACATTTGCCATAAAACATTGGTATAGCAGATGATAAATTATAAAATGATTTATTACCCCTGCCTGACAGAAGCTGTCGGAAAATTAATTGTGCTCTAGTAGCAAATTATTATAATGGCTACGTGATTGTGAAATTTCATTTGAGTATGATAACCTATAACTTTTTTGTAGAAAATGAAAAGAGCTACAAAAGCTTTGAATACGTGATAAATGCTGAGATATTTTCGGCATTGATTGGACATAGAATATATGACATGGAGCATACACCGTTGATAATTCAGGTATGATTTCCTAAGTTTCGATAAACATTCAGACTTGCAACCATAAATTTTCATTATTTGCAGTAAAGTGCGTCGTATGTGCATATTAATTTGAATTCTAATTTGTTTTTGGTACCTTCAAAATATCAGTATAGCCACAATTCGTGCAAAATAAGGTGAAATCAGTCTCAAAAATCAGAAGTTAAAAACAATCAATAAAGTTGGTGTCATTCATCCTGATGGCATAAGGTAATCGAAACGAAGGATAACCCTTTTTCTTTACTTTGTGGTTGGACTATGTTGGTTACTGCTATTTGAAAATAGGTACAATTTTTTGATGCATTTATTTGTTCCGACAATTTCGAACGGGATGAAACAGTCATATTTCTGTGGCTTTCAAAATACCAGTAGTCTGTATAGTCGAGTTTAAAAAAATCATAAATAAAACTGATAAAAAATCCGTGAATGAAAAAAAAAATTATTTCGTGACCAAATAAAAATACTCCGAGACATGCATCGGATGAAATATTACAAAATCAGGATTGGAAAATCAATTCCTGTTCCCATGCCAACTACGCTGAATATTACCTTAAAAGTCAATGACAATAAACCTGTTTGTTGCTATTAACAATTTCGTTTCAGTTATTATTTAATAAACATTTGTGTTTCAGAAATCAAAATATCTCGAACGACATTATCCAAGCATCGTCTGGGGACCAACATGTGACCCCTATGATGTCATAACAAAATCGCCCGTCATGCTGCCAGAGTTAGACAATGGAGACTGGCTGATGTTCAGAGATTTAGGCTACTACGACACTGTTTGTGCAACTCGATTTAACTCGATGCCACTACCACGAAAGTTTTATTTCAAACGTAAATCACCAAATCCAGATGAAAATGCGTAAAAGTTTGTTGTTTTTGAAATAATACGCATGTTCCGCACTGCGTAGAAAAAAATAAACTAAAAGTAGAAGAAGAAACTGGAAACTGGTAAAGAAAATCTTATTCAGTATAATTTGGAATACATCTATATTTTTTTATAAAGTGCTAAACATTTTAACATCTATCTAGTAGGTAGATGGCTCAGCTAAACTGTCGCATATTGACTAAGCTGCTGATACACATGACATTTTCTAGAGTTAATACTAAACTCGGACGTTCGTCTATTTTTAAAACATTATGTTCCTGTAACAATCTTGTAGTAGTTATACTTGCGAATAAGCATAGAAACCACAAAGACCATGGAATCCTTAGAATAATGACTAGGATATGAATGATTGTCTCTGCCTTGAAATCATGATGGCATTTGCGGAATGATGTACTACGTACACTATTCCTGATCAATTTCGACATATTGCAAAATTTATTTTTAGTCTGTTAGCGGGTGTAGCGTAAAGTAATGTTAAGTTCTATGTGAAACTTTGCAGCCATTCAATATAGAAAAAGTGCACAAGCAACTTCAAGCAAATCAAAGCCATTAGTTAGTGTTCCGTTCCTCCACATTTGGATTTATCCAGAGTGATACGACCTTAACTTTGACTATACAGTTTTCACACAAAAGATGACATTTCTTGAGTTTTTCAAATTTAAACTATGTTGCTGTTTATGGTAGCTTTAAATCATGATTTCTACTCATATAATGCTTATTACATATTGCCATTATAGTGAAGGAAATATTGGCGAGAGCTCTAAGCAATATATATTGTATATGGCATTAGATAGCCAATAGCAACCATCGTCTGTAATCAACATGCTGAAAATAGATCTTGGACGCGTATTAATATGTCTTTCTTCTCTTTCTTTTTTTGTTTTTGCCCCTGGGCAGCTATATGAATATTTCCATTTGAAAGTGGCATTAATTTCGCACAAAGAGAGAGAAATCACAATTTAAAATTGTTATTTTTTATCAAAATTTGAGGGGATTATATCCAGGCCTAGAAGGTAACCCA
>JAOXYB010023380.1:0-16577 GCA_028565635.1 Phoronis ovalis | reverse complement strand
AATTCTCAATTAATGGGGGTGTACGAATTTCAGAAATTATAAAATCTGAAAAAGGGTGTGTGTACGAATAATGGAGTGGTACGAATTGAGAATAATTACCGTATCATATTTTCAGTGTGTATTTGATGCTTTAAAATCAAAAATATTTCTAAAATTTCACTGTTATACCTTTAGAGCCAGTGAATCTTTAAATTAAGCATAAACTGCTGTCAGAAGTTTGATTAATCAAAATGTATACCAATGTTATCCGGCTGAACAAAAAATAAAAATAAAAAAAATTATTTTGAACTTACCATAAGTCTCTTCCTTGTGTCCTGCTATATAGGTTATAAAACCTGTGAAACAAGAATGTTCATATTCAAGTACAATCAATATTTTACCTGACTATATTCTGTACAGGTCATGGTACTTGTTTTTTGTTGTTGAAAAATGTCATTTTATAGTTAGGCAATTTGGAATTTAAACTATTTTGTTTTGTGCAAATCTCAGAATATGATGTGAAATTTTGTTATGTACTGACAAATAGGTCAATATTCAGATGTTTGCTGATATTTTCATGTTATTGTAGACATTCAAGAACAAATCAGTACAAAATCAAATATACATAATACATCCCTCAACTTAAATTCCTACAACCCACATACCTCAAAAAACTGGAACCATCTACCAAAGAAAAACAAAATGCTTTGAACAAACATTTTGCACCTCAAAATATCATCTTTAGATGTAAACATCACAGGTGGCCAAAAAACAAAAAATAAACACAAACAGGGCAACTTATCTTATGACCTCATTTTACCCAGTCTTAAACTATACTGGATGTAGTTTATCAAAACAAGTATTAGAGCAGGGAAGTAGTGAATATGGAAAACGTGCCTGTATTGGCATACACAGTCGGTGTTCTCATAAAATGGTGTATACATGTTCCAGGGCCAATGATATTATTTATGTAAACCTCAAACATGGAGAAATAAAATGTTGATAAATAATAGAAGGTTTATGTACTTTAGTTCATTGGTGCCCTGAACATGTATAAGTTTTTGGGGAGAACACTGACAGTACTGCATCCTCTGGTAGAAAAATGATTTCTTATAAGAACATAGTTAAAAATATCATGCACTTTTGTTTGACATTAGAAATAATATTTTTCATTTTGTCAGTTGTCTAACATTAAATTGCAAGTCATTTTCTTAACAGACACATAAATGTACAATATTTTAATGATATGTCATGTGTGATATATTAGTTGACAATTTTAATCATAAAAAAATAGCTTAGGGATGTTTTAATCTATGTTTATAAAATACGACAGATTTTGTATCATTTTAATGCTTCATGAAGATTTATTGAATTAATTTCTTATATGTTCTGTTTTTGATGATATATTGAAATAAAAAAATGTTTTCTTTTAATTTAGCTTACCTTTAATTTGGTAGTACATCAGAATTCAATTATAAAGGTTCATCATTTATTCAGCAGGATACTGAACAGTTGGGAAATTGTTATACAAAACAATTTTGCAAGTATAGTATTTTAAAACATGACAATACTTTGAATGCAGTGCACTAGGAATTTCAAAGTAAAAATGTTTACAAGGCTTTTTTCAATAAGATATTGATACTTATACAGTTATAACTGTACTACAACCTGTTAGTGATTTAACAAGTTATGATCAAGTGGCATAAAGAAAACAGTCTTGGTATAAGATAGTGAACACTTCTGAAATTATTAATAATGTTCAAAACAATTTTGCAAGTGAAATATGTTTAGCATGCAGATACTTGGAAGGTGGTAAACTAGGAAAGCAAGTATATTTAAAAGGCTTGTTCAAATATTAGAAAGCGATGCTAGGTGTCCCGCAGACAAAATATTTTTCAGGTGGTTGACCCTGGGTTATGGCTCACCTTAAAGTAAAGAATCCTGCATATCTATATCACTGGAGTATGCAAGCTTCTTCATGCGATCAAAATACTCTCAATGTTAAACACAATACATGCCATGGGGAGCAGTCTGTCATTACTCAGAGCAAGTGAAGAAGTGATAGATATGTAAAAACCTTAAACTTGACACTTTACATATGTCTCAACTGTTATAATTATTACAAGCACCATGAATATGGCAAAATCATTGTTCAACTGATTGGTCTTTAATTTAACATTTATGATTATTTGATAACTAAAATACATTGAAGCTAGTAGGATTATATAGGCAAGTGTTGGATAAAAAAAATGTAGGATGGTTTTTGTATACCTAAGGAAAGGATAAAATTTAAAAACAGTGATATTTGCAACATACAAACCTATTTCAATGAAAAATCTACAGCAGGTCAACATTGTATACAACGTTTCTGGTTTTGTTGTCCTCACTTGTGGTTATATGTACTGACAAAAGGCCGTCAGGTGTCTCCTTGAAACCTGTGTCTTTTTCTGTCAGTTTGAAGACACACAGCACTAGACTAGACCCCAGGTATTAAAATGTCAATCGATGTAGTCAAGTTTGACCTGTTCACTTGAGCGACTGCAGAAAGGCTCCTTCTAACCTGTGGTTTTAACTGCAGGGCCCGTAGTGTTTAAAGAAGGTTCTTTGATAAGGGAGTAAAAAACAAGTTGTGAGCTCTGGTTTTTGTTTGCTGGAGGTTGAGTAAAGAAAGAAATGTAAAAAAAATTAAATTTTTTTAAAAAGAAACAGAAAATAAGCAGTTATATGGTACTTCAAGTATTTACTTTGTAACATTTCTCTGGTGACTCTTACACTATTCTTATTATTATATCTCTAACCATTATAGACTGACACACATTGATCATCATGCTATGAACCAACATATATCACATAAATGTACACATATATAACAAACTGTCACACTTACTTTTAATATCGTGTCCCTGGGATCTTTTCATTCATTGCTATAGATAGTCTGACACGTTACAAATTCACCATGAAGATGACCTAAATGCTAAGATTAATTTGGAGGTAATTGCACATAATTAAGTGTGTCTAGTACCACAATGCAAAGAAGAATGTCGGTATATTCTCAGAGAAGAATGTCAGTATACTCTCAAAGCATGAAATTGCATAAAAGATTTAGGCTGGATGGAATGAGCAACATGACCAAGTCAATAGCCCAGTGACACAATAAAACTATACAACTAATGCGTATGCAAAACCTCAAGAGGGCCCGCTCACGGGTGTAGCCAGTACCGGCCTTCAAAGTTGGGAAACTTCCTTTTATTTGTATAGATACTGTGTGTGGAAAGTAAAAATTATTATGCAAGTCATTATGTAAGAGGTAATTCAAGCAAAGCTAAAGCAACCTGGTACTACTGCAGTATGTTTCTGTTAGTGAATACTAGAGATTACTTTTATTTGATGTTGTTTCCTGCAGATAAACATTACTGGACTGAAGGTTATGTTTTGACCTCTCAGAATGCTACAGAAAGTGTACCTTTATTTCTGGCTGATCTCGCTAATGATATATACACCTGCGGAAAGTCAATCAACCTGTTAAGACTTTGCTGTCCCAATGTAAGTAAATAAGAATGTATGAGTGTTTGCTTCTGTTAGTACTCTTGACTTTAAGAAATATTCTTTTTTACACAAGTAAGAACATTTTAGAGAATTAAGTTTTAAGCGTTGATTATGGATCCATATATTGTTACAATTCGAGTGACTTTAAAGGTATTTGGGTATGCTTCCAAATGCATTCGGTTATTGTTTAAGTTCTTCTGCTGGTATGTTAATTGTAAAAATATTTTTAGGATATTTAGATTAACTGTTTGTCATATGCTATAATAGTATCAATAATTTGTCAGGTATAAAAAGTTTATAAATGATTGTTTTCTGTGTTTTAGCATTTTCTGTGCATTCTGGATTATGAAATTCCTCGTGTCACCATCACATTCTCAGAGGAAGAATTAAATAGTGTGACTTCAAGAAGTCAAGCGTATACCAGCAGAATGTTCCAAATTGCAAAGCAGAAGCTGATATCAAGGTAAATAACATATCTAATAAATCCCAGACTTTTTGTTATAGCTACTGTTAACACTGATGCCTGATTCTTTGTGAGATCACAGAATTTGAATAGCAGGTCTATACAGCTTGTATGAGTTACGTGGCAAATCAGCAGTAGGTTATTCAATATAATGCAATAGACATATTTAAATTTTATATCATTCTTTTTTGTGTTTCCAGACATCACATATGGTTACAACAGCATCAGAATAATTCATATATTAAATAATATTCAATAGTAATACACGTAAAGACTGCATGTTTCTGCAACAGATGGATTCACTTGCATTAGATATTCAATAAATTTGACAAAAAGAATTACATATTTAATAAAACTTAAATTTTTGATAACTTTTGTTTAAAAAAAGACTCCCTAAAGTGTTTTGTATTGTTAACTACAGCTAAAAATTGAATATTTGCAATATTTAACGGCCATTACTATTCGCACGTCATCAAAATATGACTGTTGATTTTCTTGATTTTGTTTTGTTTGGATGTTGACATTTGATGGAGTATTTGGAATGTTAGTTGTGATTCTAATCATGTCCCATAATAAGGCATGTTTACTATAACTGTGATAGTGGCTATGAACATGTGCATGACATTTGGGTGCAATGCTAAAAATATCATGACGGTTTCTGTATTAAAGATCTGAAAGACTTGAAGCAGAAAATAGAGCAAAACAAGATCTTATGATGCAAGCTAAAAAAACTGCAGCTGCTGAGTTAGATAGGTTGCAAGGTGAATTTGTTTTGCAAATTTTTATTTAAATAATTACTTCTAAAACTCTATCAGTCAAGGTACTGTTTGCATTCACCAGTGTAACAACCGATTATAATGTGTTATAAATGTAGTAGGTGGCTTAGTGAAGCAAACCCAGTGGTTCTCACAATTTTCAGTGTTTCTTCAATGTTCAATTCCACAGCTCTCTAAATGATTCATTAATTAATTGATGAGAAATGAGGGAAATATTGAGTTGGTTTTGCTATGCAACTAATAGTACATGCAAATAATTTATCAAATTCCAGATAAGAACCTGTCTTGCTAGCTGATGTGCAGTGTATCCTAGTGATACCTTTTAAAATTGTCTTGAAAGTTAGTCAACTAAAGATCTGGTTTAATAGGAAAGAGGAAAGTTATACTAGGCAATCACAGATATTACATTACATTACAAGTTGACTTTACATTTCAGCAAACTGTTTCTTTTGTATTTCGTCTTTTTCCATTTTTTAGCTAAAATTCATGAAATCAAAAAGGCTGAAGATAAGAAGAAGAGAAAGTTATTTGGAGAATTAAAATCACAAATGGAAAAAGATATAATGGTATTTATTGGTTTGTTTTGGAATAAAAATTCTTTCTGTATTTAAATATAAAAGATAATTTTGAAAGAAGAAATACTGGTAGTTTGCACCTACATTTGTTTTTTATTATTATGTCAGATCCTTAATTTCTGTTAACTCCGGTTTCATAAATTTTTATTAATAAAAATGGGCTTTTCAATGTAATAGCCACACAGATAAAAATGCATGCAACAATAGCATGCTGAACTACCCGTTCACCACCTTCACCAATGGGAGTGTATGTTGTAGTCATACACGTGTTTTTACAAGCTGTGACTTTGAAAAGGATATGTAAGTTCTTGGCCTCAGTTTAGGATTGTATCATATGCCAGAAGGTATTTGCAAATTTGAGAGCTATTGTAACTGTCTGGATGCAGATTATTATTTTGTACTGAATTTCAAAGTTACCTATTTCTTTGGAAAGCTTTTAAATGTGTTTATCCTTTGCAAAAACAAAATGTTATATTTTTGATATACTATTTTAGAGACGAGCAGTAGCTGCTGAGGAAGAAAGAGAAGCTGATGTAGCTAGAATTGAGGAACTAAACAAGCATGAGTTATTGGAGGCCCAAGTTGAGGAAGAATTAGAACAGCAAGCAAGGTACCCTCCGATACTATATCATATTGAAAAGTTTTGCACTTATTTGAATCAACATTTAAATTCATATATTTAAAGTAATGTGTGCAATAAATAATCCTTAGATAACTAATATAGTCAGGAAACTACCAATGAATGCTTGCTTTTGTGCACAGCCCCAAATCCAGTTTGAGGTTGGGGCAAGACATAGCCATGAGGTATAAAACAGAAATGTTTATCTGATGACTGCACAGTATACAGATTGCTATATATAGTATTGTTGTTTTTCAGGGAAGAATTAGTAGAATATTATGCTAAGCTTTCTGAAGCAGCTGCTTATCGTGAACAGAGGGCACTGTGGAGAGTTAGGCGACACAAGTTAGATGTTGAGAGATTGTCAGCTATTCAACAAGACGAAACAAATTGGCAGCTAGAAATGAAGGAGAGTCAACAAAAAGATGATAATGAGGTATTTTTGGCAATAAGTTATTGTGTAACAAACCAAATGGATTGATTCCACAGTTCATGACATATTTTATGATTGCTTCACATTTCTCTGCACATGTGAAGGATTCATTCTTAAACACAAAGGTGCTCCACATGTTTTAAGGAACCCGTTTTTATCTACATCTTTTTGGGGCTGTAGATAACGGAGCTGGGTAAGATCCTTACTCATAATAGATGTATAACACTCACTCACTCAAAATGCATGTGTGCTTATCCAAAATATACATAAAATCGATTAAGAATATTATATGTGAAGCAAGTTCTTGTTGGTTTCTTTGTTTTCAATTCTTTGTGAAAAAAATGTTGGAATTCTGAAAGAGTGGTAATAGAATTTTCATTTTGTTTGGGTTTTTAATGTCTTACTTCTTTGAAATGGGTGAGAAAAACGGTAAAGCAATTCTTCCCTGATATGTGAGTTTCATTTTGGACAGAAACATTGTTACCAGGTGTATAATTTTTGTGACCACTTCTGTGTGCATTTCATAGGTAAAGAAACAACAGGAAATAGGTTCCATAACAGACCATGCAGATGGATTGGTGCATATTACTAGTCAAGACAAGCTAGAAAACTTGACATCTAATAAAATTGTTGACAGTGCTCAAGTTACCCCTGAGCAGTACTTGATAGACATGCAGGAAATACAAGGCAGAAAAATTGAAATTAAGCCAGTGAAAAAATCTTCAGATTTAGATGCAGCTTTATCAGCTGTTTCTAGTGAGCAGGCCAGTGTACATACTGAACAAAGAGGTGTTTTGTCAGATAAAAGCAGAAACATGGGGACTTTATTAGACATTTCTACTGCTACTCCACAGCCATCTGTAGAGTCGGACGATGTATCTTTAGTGGATCTACCAAAATGGGCCCGAGAGGGAATGAAAAAATCAGATGAAAAGTTACCTCTGGAAGTGAAAGGAAAAGATTTTGATGATCAAACAGAGAAATTGGATGGTCTGTCACTTCAAGTTACTGATATGACAGCAGAAAACTCCAACTATGTAGACCTACCTATGTTAAAAAATGTTGACTCTTTGCCATCATGGGCAAAAGAAGGCTTAAAGGGACCTCTTGCTCCAGCATTTGGATTAGATGTAGTGACCTCAGATAATATACCAAACTGGGCAAAAACAGCCTTAGAATGTGCCAATGATGAAATACTGCATATTGGGGTTGATGATGTAGAGGAAAAGGAACATGGATGTAATGCAGAAGAAGCTCAATCAAGTTGGAAGTCACATTCAGAAATTGATGTGAAAACTTCCAGTCAGTCTGAATCATGTGATCTTGTCAACTCAGTGTACAGTGATGGATCTGTTAGTGTGAACCAGAATGCTGTGAACAAAAGTAATGAAGCAACACCAATGAAACAAAATGCCGTAAATGTTGACCCAACAAAGATTTCAGATAGCAAACAACTGAAACTTGTTGAATGGTCTCATTCATCTATAGAATCAACGGAAACTCTCAACAGACCACATTTAAGAAGTGTTGACAGCTCACATGTTACAAAAGAGTCTTTCGAGACAGAAATTTCAGAGAAAAAACATTTAAAATTTATTCCAGGTTCATATTCATCCAAAGAATCAGAAGAAATAGTTGAAAAACCACATTTAAAAACTTTTGAGGCATCACATGCGACAAAGGAATCAACAGAGGTAAAGGAAAAAATTCATATAAAGAAAGTTGATGGATTTGATGTAGCTAAAGAATCAGTTAGTTCACAAAGGGTTTCTAAAAAATGCAGCCAACATGGTCATTCATCTGACGAGTCAAAGCCACAGACAGAAATAACGAAAAAAGCTAGTGTATTTGGACATGTATCAGAAGTCTCTCGTGGGGAATATGGCATTACAGCGCCTAGGTTAAAACGATTAGATACTATGTTTGCGACTAAAGAATCTTTAGATAGATCTTTTGAAGTAGTGCGTCGAAGACCTAGGAAGCAACCAGCATTGATCGAAACTGAAGAAATGTCTTTCAGACCACATATACAAATGCAAAGTGAGATGTATTCAACCAAGGAATCGGAGTTTGTAGATATGGATGCCCAACGATTACAAAAGTTTAGAGCTAGAAATGTTTTTGGTCACTCCTCAGATTCTTCTGTTCAAAGATTGCTATATGGAGACAAATTAGGTGAAAATCGCAAAGCTTCGTTGTCTGATGTACCTAGGATTGAAGGTATAATTATTATATTATTTTGCACTGATAGTAGATTTGCTACAAGCCCTTGAGCATTTAAAAAAAAAATTTTAATAAGATTTGATTCTTGATAAATAAAAAACTTCACGAAATTTTTTTTTTTTACTACATTTCACTATCCATAATATGGCAAAAAAAGTGACGTATATTGGATAGTGAGTAGACTTTTTTTGTAAATTGTTTTATTTGCAACAAAAGTACATCACACTAATCAAAATAATTATAAAAAAAATTAAATAGTAAAAAAAAATTCTAGAAGGACTTGTAGCACGTTTACTTTGATATGCTATTTTTTAATTCCAGTGTAATTTCACCTTGTGTTATCGTTGGTGACATGCTTTCCTATAATTAAGAGATTAACATGTAGAAAACAGCTGAGTGGTTTACAATCCCATGTAGTTCGAAATGTACGTTTTCTGGGGAATAGCTACCAGCTGCTTGTGTACTCCTAATCATAGGAATGTGACATCATAAAAGAACAGGCGAAGTACAGCATCTTGTGTTCTTGATGTTTAAATTTATTGCTTTTGATTTCTTCATTCTCAGATTCTGGATTAAATATCTCACCAGTTACTAACTGTAGAAAGTACAATAATCTGGAAGGTTAGAAGTTGAGGATTACTAATTCAAGATGATAATGACTTTATGTCACTCTGAGCCACTGCAGTTTGTCAAATTTGTACTTCCACAGCTGTGTGCAACATTAACATTGTAAAACTCACAAAAGGCCCCAAATTTACAAGTCATCAATTGAGTTATAAATAGCCATAGTAGATTAGACATTTCATATGCAAGTTATTTGTCTTAACAAAAAGGTCAAAAAACAGCTTTTTGATGCAATATGCCAATTTTATTTGTACAAAAACAACATACGAAGCGAAGGACACTTAAATAATTAATATCAGTGCGCATTATAGTTTATGGGAGAAGATGTTTATTTATAAGCATATGTGTGATACATTTCCGAGAAGAATAAAAAAAATGATACAGAAGTAGAATCTTTTTCCTCATTTGCTATGTTATTTGTTGTTAATTGGAGAAAAATTATAGAATTGTTAAATTCTGATTCCAATAATCTTTTCAGGTATTTTGGAAGAAATAGATGGAGACGGAGACCTATGTACTGCTTGGCCTGTGGAAGATGTGGAACCATATCGGGACAATTATGATGTGATATGTAAGTTTTCTAGTGCTATTAGATTCAAAGAAATAAATTAAAAGCACTCATACCATGCTAAGGTTGTTACTGTAGTGGAGATTTGGTTTAAAGGTGTATAACTGACATAATCAATTATATATTTCTACTGTTGTACCATTCCATGATTTCGGCGTGACCCTAGTAAACATATGCCTTTCTGTGTAGATTAATAGTATTCATTCTTTTACTTTCTCTTCTATTTAAACAAAATAAAGGTTTTCACCAATTGCTATCTGGATTTAAACTAAATAACAATGATAATTGTACATTTTTATGGACAACTATTATATCTGCTTCCCAATTAACAATATGGACAAGCAGTACAAGCTTTTTTTGTTCAGTGCAGACTAGCTGCCATTTTAAATAAATGAAATTTACAACAACATTCCTTGTCATCTTTGTATTTTATCCAGTACTGACAGGGTCTGATGTAAACAGAAAACATTGACTCATTATTTTTAAATGGCATGATAGCATTAAAAGGTTAATTCTGTACTATTCTAAATTTAATTACGCAGCAGCCGTAAACTTTATCTATTAATATTTATATTGGTGAAACACTAATACTTTTTCAAGATGAGCCTCCAGCTCCAGATTTAACAGCTCAGATTGTCCTGGATCCAATAACAGGAATTCAAGAATATGGAATCACTGAGGACACAGATGTCAAAACACATCAATACATGTCTCTACCTATACTTATGAAAAAGTCGCTAACATCGCCTCTGCTAGCACAGTAAGTAGTTTGGTAGAATATAAGACCAGACTAGTTATAATGCTAGGCCTATTTATGCAATGCAGATCAGTTAATATTCAGCATTGAACCTCATCTGTTGTCTACTTTTGGTCTCCTTTAATAAATGTAACTCCCAATGTATTCGCCTGTTCGACACTAGAGTAATAGGGTTCAGGATTATTGAATTATGTTTTGTAATTCTATGCCATTTGAAGGCTAAGCTCACAAAGACGAAGGCTTGCACTCCAGATCTTTTGATAATAAGCACCGAGGCATCTGTTTGAAATGTTTTAAAAGTGTCTATAAGGAAAAGAAAGCCTGGACATTTCGTGAATTTTGTTTGTAGCTTAGGTTCAAGCAAAAGATCGGAATTGCTTACATTATGGTAATTGATATTTTAATAAACAGTAAGAATTGCAGTAATGTCGCTAGCATCAATTTGTTCATTACCATTTTGAATTTTTCTTAAAAAGTTATATAATTTTCAGAGTTACTCTGGTAAACAAGTGCATTGTTAACTACTTTACCATAGACATGAGTATTGAGAAACACTTTGAGGCTTTAAGGAAATTTCTTTTAATGCAAGATGGAGAATATTCCCAAATGCTGAGTGACCAGCTGTTTGAAAAGGTACATTATTCTGTTCAAGCATTTATTCTGGAGGTTCAAAGAATATCTCAAACTATATACCTATAAATGGAAACAATTACAAGCAGTATTTCAACATTAGACATTTCTTGGATGCTTTGCACACATATAAAAATGTTACATCCATTTGCTGCACTTTTAAAAAATTAATTCTACTGTTAAAAATTTGAAAAGAAATACTACTAAGAGAAAAGACCTGCAAAGTTTTTTTGTAAATAACAGAACTAATGTAACTAATTACACAGTTATCCAATTTTAAGTTTAAATTTCTTTTATGAATAGGACGATCATGTATTCTTAGTCAGTTAAATATGTTGAGACAAATTTTTTGTTGCAGTTATCAACTAACCCACATCCTCAACGAATGTTGAATCCAGCATTTCTTAACAGTGTTTTATCCAGAGCAGTGCAGTCTTCCGTGCATAAAGACAATGAGTACGTAAAAAGACTCAGCTTTGCATTAAAATTTATGCCAGACGTTTTCCGACAAAATGGTGAGTAACCTTTGAAACTGTGAATTTGTTGAGTATATAAAGTTTGAAAGTTAACCTAAATATGCTGTAATCTAACCAAGCAAGCAAATGAGGACTAATTATGAATGCATCATGATGCACTTATAGTGAAGTTTAGGTGCAAGAAGTTATAAACAGACTAAACTTAGTATATACACTTTTTTTAGACATCATGATGAAGATTCATAGTGGTGACACTGAATTAATGCTTATGGTCCATGTCAGTGCACATTTGTCTTTTAAAATTTTTGAACTGTCTACTTTTCAGCCTCTGATACCCTAAACTGTCTTGAACTTCGATATAAGGTGGACTGGCCATTGAATATAGTCATCACTGATAATTGCTTGAATAAGTATGGTAAAGTCTTCTCATTCATGCTACAACTCAGACGCATTGTTTGGGTTCTCAAAGATGTTGTGTATCGTTTGAAGAGAAGTGGTAAGTCTGTGTATACACAAACTACCGTAATTAAGACGAGTACATTCATTTGAATTTTAGGCATAATCAAACTTTTAGCAGATCTAAGCATGAAATGTAATGTGCTAACTCAGCTTAGGGTAAATTTTTAAAATTGTTCACATACAATGTTTGGCTAAAAAAACCTGAAACTAAAACAAATTCTGAGGATATTGAATGGTTTGTAGCATGCGCTTGTGTTACATTCCTTATTCCTATCATGTACGAATTGGCTGTCTACACAAGTGCTAGTAACTAGATGCTTGTTACTATAAAAAAGATGATTTATAATAATATAAGTGTAAAATTTAACTTAAAATATGTGCTTACCAGTAATTGTCAGTGGTGATTTTGGAAATTTTAAACTACTGATAGTGTTGTAAACATGTTTTGTTTGGAAATGTTGCAGCTGTCATAAACAATGTTGGTAGTTCTGTGCAGTTCCGTCAACTTCAACTGTACAGACACGAAATGCAACATTTTGTTAAAGTCATGCAAGGTTATATAGCAAATCAAATTATTCATGTGACATGGAAAGAATTTGAAGATGACCTCACAAACAATGTACACAGTTTGGACGATCTCCATCACCGGCACGCTGAATATCTAAACAGAGCCATATTCAGGTGATTACTGTTTAAAGTAATGTATTGCAATTTTCCTTTTGATAACTCTCTATTTTGGATAAAAAAATGTTTAAATCCTTACAAAATAATATGCTCACCAATCACCGTGAATGGGTTGAAGACTATCTTCCTCGGAGCCTTAAATGGTTAGTGCTGCAATGGGTGCCTTATTTTATCACATGAAATGCACAATGGTAGAAGTGGTTCCAGCCTAAAGTAATATGTTGACATATTGAAGCAATACAATGATGTTACCGCTAAGCTGATCATATTTCTTACTCATTTCAGGTGCGCCTTCTATCTTACTTTTAGCTACATGATTTATATTACCCAGGAAAACCCTTTCATCTTTTTTCAGATGCCTCTTGAACAAGAAAGCTGCCCCTCTGATGAAAGTGATCACAGACATATTTAGTCTCATTCTCAAGTTCCGCACGCAACTGTTGTCATCAGCATGGCAGCAAGATGCTCAGTCGGGGGAGATGATACATTTAGCATTTAACAACATGGTTGCAACATGTCGTACTTTCAAGGAGTATTCAGCATTTTTATTCAAAGGTATGTTAACACATACACACTTAGCTGTCAAGTCTTTTTTCCTGGGAGACTTACACTTTTTACATTTAATTTATTATTGAAAGTTTTTATGTCCATCTCACATTTTGAAATGGACATATAATCGTCGTTGTTGTGCCCAACACCTTCTGTGTTTCGTAATAGCAGCTTCAATTTTTATCCAATCAGCTTCATATTCAGTACGGAGTAAGCACAGGTCAAAGTGCATGTCAGGTGTAATTTCAGGTCAAGATCGGCTGACTGGTGGCCATGTTTGTTCCCAAAAGTTTGTTCCCAACACGTTGTACCACTTTCCAGAAAGGCCAAACGTTGACTAGATGATTCAAAGGTGTCATGAAGGCCATAGGGTGCTGAACATATTAGGCTAGGTGATATTTTAAAATGGCCTTGAGAAGTGGGTAAACTATGATCCAAAGCTACGACAGTAAAGACTTTTTTTATTTTTATCCTATCACCTTCATATTCGGTACAGGATAAATACAAATCAAAGTATATGTCGGTTATGATTTTGACCTGGATGATTTCCAAGATGGCCAACTGCTGCCATATTTGTTCTCGAGATAGTACCTCATAATAACAGCTTCAATTTATATATGATCAGCTTCGTATTTGGTACAGAGTAAATACAGGTCAAAGTGCAAACTGGTGGCTTTGTTGACTAGACGATTTGAACGTGGATTCACAAAAAGGTCATGGGTTGGTGAGCGAATTAGGCTAGGTGACATTTTAAAATGACCTTCAGAAGTTGGTCAAATGCCAATCCGAATCTTCGATGTTTATTGTTGTGCATAACACTTTCTTTGTCTCGCAATAACTGCTCAGTTTTTATCCAATCAGCTTCATATTCGGTGCAGGGTAAATACACTTCAAAGTACAAGTAGATTATAATTTTGACCTGCATCACTTCCAATGACGTCTGGTGGCCATGTTTGATATATCACAGTAACACTTTCAGTTTTTATTTGATCAGCTTCATATTCAACACAGGGCAAGTAAAGGTCAAAGTACAGATCAGGTATAATTTTGACCTGTTTTATTGGAACAGCTTCACATTCGGTACAGGGTAAATACAGGTCAAAATACTGCTCTTTTATAATTGTGACTTTGATTACTTCCAACATGGCCAACTGGTGAGAGGTTAAGTCCCTTTGAGCTATGCTGGACAATTCGAAGGTAGATTTATGAAGGCCAAAGGTGAATGGGTGTATTAGGCAAGATGGGATTTTAGAATAGCTTTGAAAAGTGGGTCAAATCTTGATCCGAGTTTCGAGATTTTTTGTTATGCACAACAGTTTCTGCAGTTTTTATCCAAACAGCTTTATATTTGGTACATGTTAAATACAGGTCAAAGTACAGGTATATTTTTTACCTAGATCATTTGTAAGATATTTGTTTTCACAGTGATAACAGCTTCAGTTTTTATGTAATCAGCTTCTTATTCGATATAGAGTTAGTACAGAACAAAATACAGATCAGGTATAATTTTGACTTTAAAAACCAGTATTTCTATCTTGTAAAACAAGGAAAGTGGTGGTTTGATTTTTTGCCTTTTCACTCCAGGAAAGGGGTATTTTTCCTTTTTAGTTCAGGAAAAGGGCTGGTTTTTGAAGTGCGGACTGAGCCTCCGCATAGGCAATCTTTGGAAGTGACTCCCCGGGTTTAGAGCTTAGTGTAATAAGGATTTATGTCAGGCATGCTTGTAATAGTTCTTTATTTTATTTCAGTTATCAACAACTTAGCACTCAGAGGATATCAACCACATTTGCAAGAGCTACTCCTTCGACTAAATTTCAATGAATACTATCACAAGGCATGATATTTGTCATTGCTTAACCGTTCCCAAAGCACTAAAGATATTTGCACTGTTATGAGGAAACTACTACAAAATGTCGAAACATAATGAACTGATTAACTAGTTGAAATTTGATAGCAAGCTATACAAGCTTACATTTCACTTTTTGTTTAAAAACAAATAATTATAGATGAAGCTGAAACTATATTACAAAAAGGACTTGCTTGCCAAAATATACTTGTAATTCAAAAATTTCTACAAGTTGTCAGTTGTGCCAAACCATTAACAAAATATTACAAAAAACGACAACTATTATTATGGAAACACTTTTACCACTGAAAATGATTTCACTTATTTTGATATGGAAGTGGTAGTCAAAAATGTTGAAGTGTAACTTACCTATTTGTAAAAAAAACTATGAACAACTCCCAGACATAGCAAGCATGAAATATGCAGGAATGTAATTATTTGTAAGAACAAGTCTAGTCCACCCTAAACTGCAGCAAAGTGCACAGTGTAGTATTTTTTGTCCTGAAGACTTGCTTTTCGAGAATTCAGGTGAACACTGAAGATTTTGGTGAACTATGGTTTATAGTCGAGGACATATATATGCATCCACAAATGTGTCTTCATTTCATGAATCGTCAGACATTTGTGGGACGCATATATGTCCCCAATTATAATACGTCCCAAGGCAAAATAATTTATTTTTATATTTTTCCCAGTGGGCACACAACGTTGTATCTGCAACGTAATATCAACATTAATATGACATTTGCATGTTAAGAAACTGCATCATTGAACTAATCAAACTACCATCTAAAATCTGAAAGCAACATTTCTGCTCAAACATCTAAACTGTGCTTTGCACTAATAATATATTGTTTTTAAAACCATTATTATCACTATCATGCCATAGATTGATTGTTGGTTAAAAATTTAAATATTGAGTAATCTGACTTTATTTACTGACAAAGCAATAAGCGGCAATTTCAAGCATTGCATCTTGTGACGGAAAAAGTAATTAATTTTATTGAATATTTTGCTTATTTTCTTAACAATAAAATTTGATTTAAAATCTTTCGAAATGCTTACTTAGTGTATTACCATTCTGATGTGTAAAATACAGTAAGAGAGTTGGCTAGAAAACGAATTTCAAATATGTAAAGTATGGAAGATTGGTCAATCGGCATCTCCTCTATAGGGGGTACAAAGAGGTGTATATATATTTCAACCTGTTTTAGTTATTAAATAAAGAGGTAGACAACATAAGTGTATATTTTTTAAGTTAAAACTCTAAACTTTACAAATCCTGAGCTAATTAGTTTGAATTCGGTAATATATCAAATAAAAGCTATTTTCAGAAAAAAATAACTGTTTTTCATCTACAAACTTGAACT
>JAOXYB010023358.1:0-16589 GCA_028565635.1 Phoronis ovalis | reverse complement strand
AGGTCATAAAATTCTTAACAAACATACATTAAAATGAGAAATATAACATTGTTATTTATTTAGAAATATCGAAAAAAAACAGTTTCGCAGCGCCACCCCTGGCAAAACGTGGTAAACACCTGCCTTAAGTTACTTGCGTAAGGAAATGGCAGTTGTCTCATAACATCAAAAACAGCATTTTATGAATTTTGAATGTTCTGTAAGATATTTTGAAAAGTCTAATTCATAATTTTCTTAAATATATAATCTGTCGCAACATGCTTTTTTTAACTGTTTAACTTGGCGAGACTAGTTATTCATACTGCACACTTTTCATCAAATTTTGGGCAGTTTAGTGAAAATATAGACTAATAAAAGTATACATTTTTGGAAACGTATTAACTTAAGAATTATGAAAAAATCACTTTACTTATCTATCACATGATTATGTAATCAGTAAGGGAGGCATTTTTGGGTAAACTCATATTTTTCAAAAATAAACTTCCTTGGCAGATACTAAGCTAAAATATCTGGCCGTTGAATTTTGACAAAAAGCGATAATTATTAAATGACACAAAATTTTAAAAATCCAAGAAATACTTTTGGAAATATCTATTTGAAGTTAATTTTGGCCAAGTTTCAACTTAGTAACTACGGAGGTGTTGAACTTGTATTTTTTGAAGTTTACATTTTTAAAAACATGAGTCTTTACCCAGAATGGCTTCCTCACTGATTACGTAATCATGTGACAGATAAGTAAAGTAAATTTTCATAATCTTTATGTTTATACTTTGTTAGTCATTTTTTCATTAAACTACCTAAAATTTGATTCAAAGTGTAAAGTACAAATAACTAATCCCAACCAGCTCTAGCCACCATAAATATAAGTGTTTGGCATTTGTTAATGAATGTACATTTCATCTAACTAATATTATAATTGCCAAATTTAAAGTTTTTTTGTTTGATTTGTAAATTATAAAATTTACTTACAGATCCATCAAAACTTACTGGATAAGTCAACGCCACACCCAGCAGTAAGGTGGATCATTTGGTTATGCTTGTTCATATTTTATATGGTTAGAGTATACTTAGTACAGGTAAAACTTCTTTTCTAATATTAAAAACATTAATTCCATTCTTGACTTTATCTCTTGAAATCCTAGCTCTTGAGTCTAAATGTCTGAAAGAATCATCTATAAGTTTTTCGTCAATGCTTGAATCTCAGGGCTTGAATAAGAAGAAATAAAGGCAAAATCCAAAAAGCAGCAACAGATATTGATGAAACAGTACAGTTTTAGAAATATTGTTGTTTCTGTTTGTAAACAAATCTAATCTTGCATGGCAAATAAATACTGTAACAGTTTTGCATGATAGAAAATATTATAGCTTTTTCTCATTATTTCTCGATGTCATAAAGAGACTCAATTTCACATTTATTTTCCTGGGTATATGCAAATGTAAATGCTTATAGTCTTCACCCACACCCGAACTTATGTATCCTCCCTCCTACTACCCCAAAGAAAAAAATTAAACATATGTCAGTGCTCTTATAAGGGGCAGGTTGTTAAAATAATATTAATGTATGCACATTTTGTTTTACTCTAAGTACTTATTTTTGTTGTTTTGTCTTTCAGGGCTTTCATATCGTAACTTATGCTGTAGGCATATACCTGCTAAACCTGCTTATATTGTTCTTATCACCTAAGATAGACCCAGCTTTACAAGAGTTGGATGAAGCAGGTGAGGTAGAAAATAGTAGATAATTTGCTAATTGCAATCAAGGGCATTTGCAAGCCAAATATTTCTTAATACAGTAACAGTGATATTGTATTGTACCCAATAGAGCCCATCGGCCTATAGTGTAAAATGTAACTCACACATAATAATCAAAAGCTGGAACTTAAAAAATGAAAGCACTTCCATGATTTGAAAAATTTTATAAATATACATCTATGATGTATATGAATTGCTGGAGTACTATTTTACTGAATTGCACCAGTTTTCAAAAAACTTTTCTATGGCATTCTTACAATCATTTTTCAGTATTTTAGTGTAATTGTATGCGCCCTGTATTTTTATGCTGGTATGGCTGGGATAAAGATTTCTTGTAATGTCTGTAATAATTTCAGATGATGGACCATCGCTTCCTACAAAAGTTAATGAAGAATTTAGACCATTTATGAGAAGGTTGCCAGAGTTTAAATTTTGGTTAGTACTGTAATGTCTTGTGTTGTAAGCTGTTTCTCACCACAGCAAATATGTGTGTTTTAAATTTATAATGTAGTTGTGTTGGTATAAAACTTACATCTCTTACAAGAAGGTATCAAAAAAGCTGGCAGTATGGATAAAACTGGCACTTAATGCATTGACAGCTGGAGTTTTAAACAGTATTTATGATAAATAAAACGCATAAGAAAGGTAAAATAAGCACGAGTCGCACTAAGTCATTACAATGCCTAAAAACAAAATGCAAAGTGCCAACTTTTTAGATACCTTGACAATGGCTTCAGAGTCTTCTATCAAGATTATATTTTCTGCAATTACATAATTTAAAACTATTTGAATTATTCCGAAATTAAGGTCATCGACAACAACTTACACGCGCACAAATTGAAATTGTAATTACTCCTAGAGAAATTTTGTGTCTTTTCTATTTCAAAGTTAAACTTTAAAAAAATCACAAAAGTGCCTTTTTGATACCTTACTGTATAATACTTGTGAGTCATTTTGCTTGAATTTCCTGCATAAAGTGTGCTTCTAAAAAAGATATTTTCATCCTTGAGTTTAGGTTACAAGGATTTAAGCATACATTGGCAAGTCATCTGGTAAACTGATTAGCTAATACACAAATACCTTGCCATGTTTATGGGCATAACTTACTATATTTTGCTTGTGTTCATATCACGTGAATGATAAGTTTCTTATAGCAGTCTATTATAAGCAATCAGAGACTAGATTCCCAATGTGTCTGATAACATATAAAACCACTGCTATTATTGTACTTGTATTCATTTTTCATTACAGGTATTCTGCAACAAAAGCTTTTGTGGTTGCCATATTTTGCACATTTTTTGAGGTGTTTAATGTCCCTGTCTTCTGGCCTATACTTGTTATGTACTTCATCATCCTATTCACAGTCACAATGAAAAGACAAATAAAGGTGAGTGAATGAAATCTACTACACGGTAGCCTTTATATTTTATGTGCATTGTATAGCTGAAATGTTAACTATTTGTAATGTATTATCCATATCATTGAAAACCTGTTTAAATATCCTGGGCAGATCAAGTTAAAGAAGTTTGATGTTAAAAAGAAAAATATTTAAAAACCAATCTGATGAGCAGGCGTATCATTCTGATACACATGGAAACAAAGAGTAAAATATTCTTATCATGTGCACATTTTTCTTTCAGCATATGATAAAATATAGATACATACCATTTACACACGGAAAAACAAAATACAAAGGCAAAGAAGACAATGGTAAAGTTGTAACACATTAACACCACTACGAAATAGGACTTTATGTTTCAGTGGTGTTGTGTAAAGCAATGTATATTGACTGTATTTGTATTGACTGTATTTATTGTTGTTGTTAGACAATGATTTCTGCAACACTTTCTTGACTAGCTTTCAAATGAGGCTACACCATATTTCAAATAAATATCAAAATAGTTTTCCTACGAAACACAACCGCTGCATTTGTGCACTTGGCAAATGTACTTACATGCTATTTTTGATATGAATGTGTATGCCACTTGGAGAAGAAAGCCAAAGTATTCATAATCCACTGTATACTTTTCTACATGTCAGATTTTTCAAATGGGTAGTAGTGTGTATAAGTCTGATTTTATTTTTACTTGTGCAAACATTTATTAAGCATTATTTTGAGAGGGTTTTTATAAGACCCAACAGAGGAAGCCACTTGACTCACAATCAATTTGTGATAGAAAACGAAATAGTTAAAACAATGAAAAGAATTTTACAGTAAATTTCATTTTGTTTTCATTATATCTGAATTTGATAAATGCAATATGTAAAAAAAAACTAAGTACACTTGTACAAACTGTGTATTATTTATTGTTTCTAGGAGGGACATGACATCACAACGGTGGATAATGTATTAGATGGTACCAACATAAGGTTACATTTAGCTTTACTAGTACATTAACTTAGAATTTACAGCAACATATAATATATGTAGAATAATATGGTTGACGGCCAACATTATTGTATCTGGCTAGAATAATCATTATAGTTCAAATTAACATCTTGTCCACAGAGTAGTTACACATGTGCAGTGTATGTATAAATGAAACTTTCAAATTCTGAAAACAAAAAAGAGGTTTGTATTCAGTGAGATTTTAAGGCCTCCAGATATCTATTCCAGTAAATGATGCATATTTGATTTTTCTGTATTTTATTATTTGCTGCATAAGCTTTTATAGCAACATTCAGGTGTACTCCATGGTGTAGCTGTGTTCTAAGTTTAATTAATTTGTCTGTAAGAATTTTGTATGGAAGAGTTGTTAACTTATATAATTGTAACTCATAAATAATATATTGATAATTTCAGATTAAAGTATTGTACTTCAGATTGATGATTTCTGTCACTTAACTATCACCATACAGTGTAACACGAAATTCTGTGGTTGTTTTTGTTTTAGGGTCGGGTAATTTCTCACTTGTACCATTTCGCCTATCCTACTGAAATATAATTCATTCAATGATTTTATAGCGCAGATAACTATTTTGTAACATAATTTAATTTGTATGGTTCTATTATGACTGAATTTTTAATGTTCTATAATAACAAACACTAGATGTAGTTTTTATCAGAATGTTTAGGATTACAGCATATTTCATGCGTTTTTTAATTCTTAATTATAGATACACTATACAATATTTTAAAATATGTTCCCTGCCATTGTCCAGGTGGCACATGACTGTAAAAAAAATGATATCTAACGTTTAGCGTCTATCGTTCAAGAAGACGCGAATAATTATAACATTATGCAAACTGTTTTTGCATTTGGACTAGTTTTTAGCCATCGTGCTCGCATTTTTACTCTGTTGTATAACAGGCAAAAAATAACGGCAATTTTGTATTGCTCGAAATTCGGAACATCCTGATGAAAGTATCAAAAATTAGTGGTTATAACGTTTAGGAGAGGAGTGCTGAAAACTCGGACATGAGACGTTTTATTTACATTTTATGAACATTTTAATAAAAAAGATACTGTGGAATACAGTTGATGATTTGTGTAGAGTAGCTCATTCTTCAGCTGGCCTGAAATAATTGTCCCATAACTATAATCAACTGTATATTTACATGCCGATTTTCCTGTCGATTTTATGATAAGATGTAGCTATACATGTGTAGTTGTATTAAATTATATAATAATTGATAAAATGGGTTGCCAGGTGACAAATTAATTCTTTCGTACTCATTCCACACATAACGTGACAACAGTATTTTCTCCTGGGAACAATGTTAATTTGTATCAATCACATACAATTTAAGTTATTTGAACGCATGCGGAAATTTTCAATTAATACGATGACCAGAACAATCTTGAATACTCCGCTCAATACCTGTGTTAAATAAACTGAAACCGTTTGCTTTAAACAATTTTTTTGACTCCTTTACGATATAAAGTTTGTCATTATGCACTGTTCATCAAGAATATAGTTTAGTAAAAAAAGATAGAATATATATGTATACTATTTGTATTATTGTGTGGACTATATGAATTGACGATTCATCACCGTGATTGGCAGCAAAGGTGGTGGTGTGGGTAAGTTTCATTCCTGTTGTTGATAAATACATTCGGATGCTTACTTTTCTACCCGATATTTGTTAGTTTCGAAACTATTTTCTATAAAAAAAACTTCGTTTAATAATTTTAATCAACAGCTGTGGTGGCGCACTTATAAGAATTGCTGTGTTGTAAAAAGACGTTTTGTAATAAAAATATGGAGACCTTAATAATATGACTTCCGTCTCTAATGCGATTCACTGAAGATCTTTTAACTGGTAACAACATTTATTGGCATGGCAATCTCGAGCACCTGTAACTAACAGTTATGTTTTCTAATTCTGGAATTTGTAAAACATTCAATCAATACATATTTATTAGTAGCAATCATTTTTAACGATCTCTTGTAATATGCACACTTTAATTAAAAAATATACCCGAAACCGAGAAAATGCATCCTGTCTGTGTTAAATTAGTATATTTTCAAGCCGCATAATTATCTCAATGTGGTTATTTTACTAATTATAGTAGAATACGAATATTGACTATCTTATTTGCAACGTATAACGTACAAATTAATATAGCTTTGATGTTAAATTTTTAGTTCCTGTGATATTTAATTGATATATTTTACATTTTTCGAGGCTTTTGCTACTACGAGATCCATATGCGAACTACGTCAGTAATGATAGGAAACGGACATTATCTGTATAAAACATAATTTAAACAAAAATGTTCTCTTTAGCAAAGCTGACACAACACGCCAGATTTAACGATGCAACTAAAAAAGCTAGGGAAGCCGAGGCGGAGAAATTAGCACAAAATGATCAACCTCCCGTATTCAACAAACGTCTTTTTTCGAAACATGATGCCGTCTATCTTACACATGAAGCAATGCAGATTATGGAGAAAGGCACTAAATGCAGACTCTCACAAAAAAGCCCAAAAATGTCAAAAAATGAAGTTCGAGCAATGAGAAGTGTTACAGAAGGGTTAAAGTTAATTCACAAAGGATTAGATCATGTAAAAGATTGTTTAGCATTAGTTACCACATTTGAGTGTTATGGTCAATATGAATATATTACTAAGCAACGACACGAAAATTCAATGTCCTGTTACTATGTACTTCACGGTGTGGTTGAAGCGACTTACGACTCTTTGGTTAAAGACGCAGTACAAGTGTATGAAGAAAATGTAATTTACACCCATGGCCCAGGTATAGTGTAATTAATCGACTAGTGATATTGCATAAGGACGCAATTGACATTCTCATTGCCTTAACATATCGTCCTCTGGTAAAAATGCCCAACCCGTTTCACAATATCATTTTTACCAACACCATGTTTTTATGGTGAATTTTCAGAAAAAAAGGGAAAATATGAGTTCTTGTTGATTGGCAAGAATCACATTAATATTTGATTAAAAATGACATTTGTTAACTGTAGAATAAAATGATTATCCTAAAGATGGGTCAGCTCACTAATGAAAGTAGGTATTAAAAGGAAAAGACGTATGTACGTACAAAAATGCGATATGTAATGTTCTTTCTGGTTCAGGAGCTGATGACCAACCCTACATTGTTGATGTTGCTCGATTCCCTCAATCAGAACATAAGTAAGAATAAAGTTTGTTATTTATTATGAGAACAAGTCATCGGACGTAAGTATTTATACATGCATTACGTGCGGTACCATTGGTTTTCTATTGCAGAAGAGTACTTAGGATTAGTATCAGCTGAAGGAAGAAATCGAGATTTGGCATCTCCAGCCACTTTGTATACAAAGGAGCCATCAGAATTACTCCGAATAGATCGAGATAAATTTCATCGTATTTTAACCACTGTTGAAGGAGAACTAGCTGAAGAGAAAAGAAGATTTTTAAGGGCGGAAAAATGTGTGTTATCATCATTAACGGGATTGGAGAAAGAAAATATCATTAAGTCGATGCTAAAACAGGTATTTTTGAAACACTGCTTATATTATTATATACACAAGAGTCTCTTTTCTGCTTAAATTGGCAGTGCTCATCAAAGGGTAACATAAATATTTACAAATTAAAAGCTTTATTTTTCAGCCATTTCCTACGAACAGCATAATCATGCAGCAAGGTTTGATCTCAGAATGGCTCTATATTGTTGTTTCAGGTAAGAGACACATTTCAAAGCCTCTTTATATTAATTGTTTTTAAACTGTTTATCATATATTAAGTGGACATGTAAGAAAAGATCGACAGTAGTTCACTTATAGCTGCATGTATCTGTTACCTCACTGCACTGTAAACTGGTTGATCATATATTTTCAGAACTATAATTCTATTAAATCGTCATTGAATTCCACATAAACAGTGCATGCGCTGAAAGAAAAAGGAATATGTTTATGCTTTTTTAGGAAAATGCCAGTTTGTTAGAAAAGTCTTCATACCAGAACATGATACAACTGTTCTCTTTAATCTTGGTACCTTACAGCCAGGTGAGGAGGGACTGCGATATAACAGAAAATCAGATACTACCAGAAAATTAGAGTACATGTAGTTCTTTATGGCTGATTTACGAATACCTCCTATAACTATATGTAATACTCTCAGTCTCGCCTATTATGAGATTATTTTCTTTCCATTTTACTCTCGCATTTTTGTGAAAAATTTCCTACAAACGTATTTTCGATAGACTGTAAAAGGATTGTAAGCGATTTCCTTCAGTATTAGCATAAATCTGTAGATAAGATATCATGCTCTGATTTTTCTCGCGTTTCTCCTAAAATGGGATTACTTTTGTTGGGATTTAATTAATAGGATTAATATCTGGTCTCTTATAGGTGACATATGTCTTGAAGAATGCGTTTTATCAGGTTCACAAAGTCATTGCTCAATCATTACTCAAGGAAGTGTAGTGTGCTATAAACTTCACAAGTAAGTCTTGTATTTTCGATACTTTTTACTTGAGTCCCCAGAGGCAAGAATGCATTTCAATAAAAAAAGGTGTAGACGCCTTTGTAAATATGTGTATTTGTTCGTATTTTTAGGTCGCAGTTTGAAATTCTTGGACATGAGCATTCAGTGATTCAACTGGTAAAAGAGAACCAGCAAAAATTTCCAACTGATGAGCATCTTCAAATTATGGGTTACGAGAATATTATGTGGAAAAATTATAAAGCAGGTTTAATGATTAGTGCTGTAAAAAGGACTGGAAAAGAATTATTAGTACCATATCAGTATGAATTACCGAAACAAAAAAATAAAGATAGGTAACTTTCAAAACATTTTTCTTTCTTACTCAATTGTACTTATGTATAGTGTTTTTGATTTTGTAAGCAGGACAAAGAAACAGTTCTGATATTTGATATTTAGTTGATGCCTTTTCTCGAATACATAATTATATTGTTACCAGAAGCGATTTCCAAATGTTCTCATTCCTTCTGTAATTCAAACGTGAAGAAACACAGCTTAAAAGCAATACCAAGACAATTTAGTTCGCATGGTGTGTGGGGTCAATCACACATTTCTCAGTACACCATCGTGAATCATACATGATTACAACATCGGATACGCTGATTGCTACCAAAGCTTTTGCATTTAATTAGTTATTTAAGCATGTTGCCCGTGGACAAAGTGTATGTTTAGTTAGTTATAACATGGAATTCTGCCACAGTTGTGTTTAATTCCTATTTCATGCAGATTTGACAGAGAGAAAATGTTCAACTTTTTGCTTGGACATCAACAAAGATCTACTAGCAAAATGCACATCAATGCGTCTGAAGATTTTGGTAAGATTGTTGACATCTGGTTTAGAATATGGCTTTAATTTTTATTACTAGACCCCGGTACTAGACCAGTAACCTAAGTTTACTGTGTATATTATCGATTAATACCTCGAGATTAACACCTTGACTTTGCTGACTTGGTTGTTTAGGTACGAGGCCATGAATGTAGCATAAAAAACTTAATTCTTTTAATTCGGGATTGTGGGTTCAAGACTACTTTAGGTTTCATGACTTTCATGCGACGTAATCCGAATTTAAAAACAAACACACAGAGATGATATTAAATGTTTCAAATTTCAATTGGATATCAGTATTGCATATAAGTAACAATTTGGATGAAGATTAATGTGCCGAATTGATATTACCAGTTCGTTTGTGTATCAAAAAATAAATTCGAAAATTTATTGTGTAAAATTTGTTTTTAAAATAAACTTGATACATGTATGTGTTTATAATTTATACGGTATAATTATTATATCTATATGACAGCAAAATGTTACATTAAAAAACACAGCGATGTCAACAACATAAGACAGTTACAGGGGAAAGGAGCTAAGGGGTCTTGACCAAAGCTAAGCCTAACGGTTTTTATCCTACATTTAACATTTCGCCTCGTCCTTTAGCGTTTGGAAATGAATACAAATTGAAATTTATAGAATTCGCTATAGGTATACTCTTACTTCTGTTAAGTACGTTACTTCTAAACACGTATTTCTGGGAATGCAATGAAACTGAATAGTAGTGCAGGATTTTCCTGTTCTCCACTGTTTCACTGTATCACACATCTCTTAAGTTTCCATACACCCATCTCTCAAATAAGTAAATTCTTGTTGGATTCATTTTTCTAAGCGACTTCCCTCATTAGGGCAATATATAAGATGGCATATGTTCTGATACTAAAATAAAACAGTGTTTCACAGCTTCGTGTTCTTTAGATGCAAAGTCCTCGTTGATCTCCAGTTTGCATATACTGAAAAATAGACGCTCTCCAACGGCACCTTTCCTGCAAGTTGTAAACACCGCCAAGGCAAGTGTGAACATTTTTAAAGATGTGAGTTTAACTCCATATTAGCATGTGTCAAACGCTTTGCTTTTACGCAAATCATAGTGTCATAATTTTGTAGTTTAATTTCAATTCAGACACAATTTAAAAAATAATTTTAAACCTATTTTTATTAAAATAAATACATTAATGTTTGTTATTTCAAAGTCAAATTAGTAATGCTTCTACTTATTAGTATCAGATGTGGAATATCGTTTCAGACACGAACATTTGAATCTAGAGACATTACACGAATGTTTAAAGAAGAGCAAATGGTGCTATGCCACAAAAACAAAGCTGGTTGGTTATATGCGGCTAGTGGGGATGATGACGATGTTTTCCTTGTGAGTTATTTAATGTTTATCACGTTATAAGCAAGTTCTCTTAGAAACTGCAAGTATTTTTTATTTTACACTTTTTCTTCACTGCGTCCACTATATTCAAACACTGGTAAGAACACTTCAACCACGTATATATCAGAAAAAAAATGTACGCAGGAATGCAAACTATAATGTTCTTACTGCATATTTTACCCAGGGGAGGCAGTCAATACGAAAGTGGGTACCTATGTTTCAACATGGCTTTTGAAAAAAGCCCCTAACGAAGTGAAATTCTGTCAGAATACACCCCTAAGGAAGTGAGTTTTTTTGAAAAAATACACCCCTAAGAAGTGACTTTTGAGAAAAAACACCCTTTAAGTAGTGTCACATCTCAAAAAAACATCCCTTTTCGTGATTTTAGCCAAAAAACAGAACCTAATCGCGTAACGCGTGTTGCGCGCCGGCGGCTCGAAAAATACACCCTTTCACGCGAAATTTTGTTGGAACATGCGTACCCTCTTTCATACTGACTGCCCCCCGGGATATTTTATTACAGGCCCCAGACGGAAGGCCTATTTTAATGGACTCTCGCCCGTTGATTACACCGACAACTAATAAACGAAGCTACCTTCCTGTAGTATCACCAACAGCCAGGCAAGTTTAATTAAGCGTTTTACATGTTTCTCCTTGCTAAGTTTTCCTTAAGCTTGAAATAATACAGTATTAACATTTTTTGTTGTTGCAATGGTGTAACTAAAGAGTATTGTCTGTTAATTTCCTTTTATTTTCTTTTTTAGCATTTTAAATGACATTAGTAGTGAACACCAAATGGCACTGGCACGTTACGCTTTCAATAAATATAGAACAGAAGTTCTTCGGAGAAAACTTAAAAAAGCACGCGAGCAAAAATCTCACCTGGATGTACTTATGCGAAAAAGGAAAACGCAAGTGCGTAATATTGTGTTTGTTTCTCACGTTTATACTACAGTGTCAGACGATTATTTCTATTGACCAGCGTGATGAGCTGGTTGATCACTGTGTTTTAATTTTACTAATTGCTAGATCCTATACGTGTCATCTATATAGTATACGAATGCTGACAAGGGTCAAGCCCTTATTTGCCACCAGAACTCAACACTTGTCTGATGTCGGGTATTGAAACAATCCACTGCGAAAAGTTACCAATTGACATCTCTTAATGCTGTCAAACACAGCAGCTAATAAGCTACAGTATCTTTAGCTGTTCTCACTGCTTTTATGCCTGATTTCATTACCTCAAAAACCAATCACAATATTTTTACAACGCAACACTGTAAGGATTGGTGTTATTTCCAGGAAAAAATCGACCAAGAACAATTGCTACTAGTACCGAGTGACAATAGCAGCGAATCTGAAGACGAAACAGGCCGTAGAAGTCTTAATGATCGACATTTAAGGAAAACTGTAAGGGTTATCAACGTGTGAAGAACCTGTAGCACATACCTTCCCTCAAAATTTGATACTTTCTCATTCGCTATTTTCATCTATCTCGACGATGCTACTTTCATCTATCTCACATTAATTTGCGTCTTACAAATGCAACTGTTACTTGCACAGCACAGAACTTCATGCAATACTTTCAGCTTCTCCCAACCGTTACGAATACTGTTGACGTCTGAACCAGTTCTAATCCATATGAGTAGATAGGGGGATCGTTGAGCGTATCCGGTAGACGGCGCTACGTCACAGGTCAAGGTCAAATGTCAACCGGAAACATTTACCCGCCAATTTTAACGATTTTGGCGCGCATATTATAACGATTCTAAAAACTGTTGGATTTTGGCACCAATTTTTCAATTGTTTATAATTTCCGTTATATTGAAACTAGAACAATGAAATTTGATTCCTAATTAAGTGTTGCTATGGTTTTTTGAATTACAAATCAATAACATCATATTGCCATCAGGTGCCGTGTTTTGGCGCCATTTCTTAATTTGCTAATAATTTCTGTTGTATTAATGGTACATTATTGAAAATTGATATGTAGAGTAATGTCACCATTAGCTTTCAAATTATGACACCATTATTACTATAGTGCCCCAGTGATTATTTACGAAATAACAGCTGTTACTTGGTAATGGTTATAGGCAAGACCGGACAAGTATGATGTTAACATCAATACATATTTTGTATGTTGACCAATCACCACTCATAATTACAGGATGTGATAAGTGTTATATAGCAGTAAGTGAGAACTTGCAAAGATTTCCATCCAGTGAATATACATGTCTTTATTAGCACAGTAAGGTATAATGATTCTATGTTTTTTTTGTCATACATTATGTGTAGTTTTGATTACACAGCTTAAGTAAATGTTTTATTCTTACTATATGTACCTACGGCCTACAAAGTCTAAGTAAATATTAACCATTAATCTGAACATTAAATATAAAAGACTGAAGTGTATATATGTACAATATAAAACTTTTTTAAAATTCAACTGTATACGCAAAAATTAGCCACATTTATTTCGATCAGTTATTTCTACTGTGTTAAGTTACAGGTTTATCATTATATACCCAATGTGTTGCGTGAGTAAGCAGATAGTATTGTGATCATAGTTTGACAAGTTTTTGTGATTGTTCTTTTAAAAATCCAGTAATGTTTCAACTAAATTTGATGTAACGATAGAGTAATCTTTCATTTTTATACCACTGGCCTTTCCCAAATTTTTATATCACACCAATACTCTACATATCAATTTTCAATAATGTACCATTAATACAACAGAAGTTATTAGCAAATTAAGAAATGGCGCCAAAACACGCCACCTGGTGGCAATATGATGTTATTAATTTGTAATTCAAAAAACCATAGCAACACTTAATTAGGAATCAAATTTTATTGTTCTAGTTTTAATATAACGGAAATTATAAACAATTGAAAAATTGGCGCCAAAATCCAACGGTTTTTAGAGTCGTTATAATATGCGCGCCAAAACCGTTAAAACTGGCGGGTAAATGTTTCCGGTTTGCGCAAAGGTCGTGACATATGACATTTGACCTGTGACGTCATTTGGTAGCGCCGTCTACCGGAATACGCTCAACGGTCCCCCTATCTACTCATATCTTTTTATGTCTACTTGGTTTTACTGATCCCATAAGAGGGGCCTATTTGCTAGCCTGGCAATACAAGCGGGAAATCTACGGAATATAAGAGACTTATATCCACTATTAATCTTCTTGTCATTTCTATGTATTGATAGACGTGTGTTTTTGTCTAATTCATAAGTTAGATAAACCAAAACTAAAAACTAAATCGCATTCGATAGATTCGTATTTACATATTCATATAAACTTTCCGAAAGGAGTACTGTAATTCATGGGTATGCTTCTCAGTATGTGACAGATTTGTCTCAATAATACTTTTTTGCTTAGAAGCGCCATGAAAGACAAATATCAGCGGTAGAAGAGCGACGACTATCAGGAAGTGGAGTTGACATCAAGCATAATCTAAAATCACTGGTTCGTTATAATTATATGTTTTCCCTTTACAAATATGTAGATAACACAACGAACAGTAGCCCCACTTTTGAATATTGCAGCTGGCCGGCTCTTTTGTGCTATCAGTTAAGGCACAGAACTGTCGAGAATTTTATGCTATCAGTGGCGGATCCAGAATTTTCCTGAAGGAGGGGCGTGGAAAAAATGCATTTGAGGGCGAGCGCCCGCGAAACTAGGAGGGTTCAGGGGCATACTCCCCCGAATTTTTTTTGAATATTTGGTGTGTTTTCGTGCAATCTGGTGCATTCAGAGACTCTTTTCCATGACACTCTGCGCTCCTTTTATACATTTAAACATAAATTGTTATTGTTAAGACTAATTAATTTAAAGAAAAAAAAAATCACAAATTTTATCCAAGAGGGGCTGAAGTCAGTCTACATGCAGGGCTACACATTCAGCTTTTAATTATTTGTAGATTTTACCTAAGCCTTCAGTATTATTATTTTGAATTTATATTTTTTACTCAGTATTGAAATGGAGGTTTAGTATCACGTTAGCTTAGAATTACTAAAGAGGCATGCATTGTCATTGTACTGGTTAATAGACAATAAAATTAACATGTTTTTTGTCTATCTTTCTGTCATTTCTGTTACCTAATCGGTACATTTACTGCAAGAAATTATTTAAATCACAGTCCAAATCAACCACTTCGATAATTGTCCAACAATTGGCTGCTCGTTCTTCTTGAGAAAGGACATAATTTAACAACTATTTTTGATTTCAGCATACGTTTATTTTATTTTAAAGAACAAAATATAACTGATAATCTTTATATACAAGTGGCACCTTCAGTCGGCAACAGGATTAACCATAGGCATTCTTATTGGCAAATCTATCTATGATACGCTCATAATCTAGGTTAATATCTCTGTGGACATATACAATTAATTATTTCTTGGGAAAGGGGGCGCGCGCCTTCCACGCCCACCCGTAAATCCGTCACTGTCAGATATGGAAGGACTGCTCTACTTTCTGAGTTGTTTTTGATCTAGACATTGTAATAGTCCTTTCATTAGTTGACTTGCACTGCTGGTCCATATCCTAAATCTTGCAAAACTATTTACTGTGAGTTTTGTTGTAAAAATTATAGATTCAGTTCTTCTAGATGATCAGTTATGTACGTTCCATAAGATCATTCTGCTAATTGAAAAGTCCATCTTAGGATCGTACAGTACAGGACCTGTAGCAACAGTTGTTCTATAAGATCTTATTTTTTAAGAAAACGACAATTTTTAGATATTGGCATTAACAATTTCGTATGTTGCAGAAGAGACAAGAATCTAGGCGAGATTTACTTGTAAAATCGGTTCTTAGGCATACATCGTCTCAACTAAGTATCGATCCCTTTAGTGAACTTAAAAGGACAAGTCAGCGACAAGTAAGTTCGACATTACATTTTATTCAAAATTTCTATTTGTACATTTTGTACATACGCTCGACAGGAATGCAAAAAGTTAATTGTACGAGTAATTTAATTTGCCTTGTAAGTTGTTGTCGTCTGAAGATGCTTGATTTACACGTAACTCTGATCTTTTTCTTCAAGTTATTTATTTTTGAAGTGACGAGTTTTCATCCGGATCCATTCGACGATGGATATACCAATCGACTTTAGCTAAAATTCTTTTACTAAAACGACTTTAGCTAAAATTCTTTTACTAAAACGACTTTAGCTAAAATTCTCATACTGTCCAACCAAATATAAAACAGATTCGAACATTATTAAACCACGCTTCACCAGTTTGAGTAAGAACCATCGATATGTGATAGAGACCTTATTTATTCGTTGGAGGGTTTCTTCAAATAAAACTCTCTGTGTGTGTGTATTGTATATGTATGTATGTATGTATGTATGTGTGTGTATGTATGTGTGTGTATGTGTGTGTGTGTATGTATGTATGTATGTATGTATGTATGTGTGTATGTTCCAGTGCCGTCGCAGGAGTTCCCAGAACGCCTCAGACTGCCTTGGGGACTCCGACTCCGGATTTTTCCTCAGGGTTGACTCCCGAAGCCTTTCCTATGAGTGGTTATGGCCGCAAGGCAGCGGAGGTTTGAAATCAGAGTTTTCCTTCTCTTCCAGACTGATGAGCCCCATCTATCCATAATATATATATATATATATCTACGGTACCCTGTATTCCCAGGCGGTCACCCATCCAAGTACTAACAGGGCCCAACGCTGCTTAACT